>SKCR01024853.1:0-293415 GCA_019454045.1 Zanthoxylum bungeanum
TTGTTTGTAAGTTAGGCACGATAAAACCGTCAGGCTGTTGCATATAAACATCCTCCAAAAGGTTTCCGTTAAGGAAAGCGGTTTTAACGTCCATCTGCCATATCTCGTAATCGAAATATACAGCAATAGCAAGTATATCCGAATGGATTAATCATGGCAACGGGTGAGAAAGTTTCGTCGTAATCGACACCATGTCGTTGACGATAACCCTTCGCTACAAGCCTAGCTTTGTACGTTTGTACGTTGCCTTCCATGTTGGTCTTCTTCTTGAAGATCCATTTGCATCCAATAGGCTTTACGCCTTCTGGTGCATCAACCAGTGTCCAAACTTGGTTGGTGTACATGGAATCCATTTCGGACTTCATGGCCTCTTGCCATAAAACGGAATCGATATCTTGTATCGCTTCCTCATACGTAGGCGTTCGTCTTCCTCAATGAGATTAATATCTACATGAGGCGAGATCAGAAACCCATACCTCTCAGGTGGTTCCTGACTCTCTCCGACCTACGCGGTCCTTGTGTATAGAAGATTGTGGAACAGTCTCATCCTGGATGGACTGTTCTTTTTCCGTTGAGGATTCTATGCCAGGAACAGTATCACTCCGATTTTCATCGAGTTCTACTTTCCTCCCACTTACCACTGTATTTAGGAATTCCTTCTCAAGGAAAACCGCATGCAGAGCAACAAATACTTTGTTCTCTCGTGGGTGATAGAAGTAATATCCTTTGGTTTCCCTAGGATATCCTACGAATAGGCATTTATCCGATTTGGGCTCAAGTTTGGTACCTTCCAAACGTTTGACGTATGCCCAGCATCCCCAAATCTTTAGGAATGAGAAACCGGTTTCTTTCCTGTCCATATCTCATATGGTGTCTGTTGTACAGACTTTGATGGAACCTTATTCAAAATAAGAACTGCACTGTTTAATGCATATCCCCAGAAGGAAATAGGTAGCTCAGTGCGACTCATCATAGACCTTACCATGTCCAACAGAGTTCGGTTTCTCCGTTCGGATACACCGTTTAATTGCGGTGTTCCAGGAGGAGTCCACTGTGAAAGAATACCATATTCTTTCAAGTAATCTAGAAACTCATTGCTCAAGTATTCGCCACCACGGTCCGACCGTAATGTCTTTATACTCTTGCCGGTCTGTTTTCAACTTCGTGTCGAAACTCTTTGAATTTCTCAAAAGTTTCCGACTTGTGTCTCATAAGATATACATAACCATAACGCGATGCATCATCCGTAAAGGTTACGAAGTATTCGAATCCACCTCTAGCCTGGCTAGACATGGGCCCACAAACGTCACTATGAACGAGGGCTAACAGTTCGGTGGCGCGTACACCTTTACCGCTAAAAGGTGATTTAGGCATTTTGCCTAATAAATAAGATTCGCATACGTCATATGAATTTGGATCAAATCCGTCCAAGTACCCACTCTTCGAAAGTGTGGATATGCGAGTCTTGTTAATATGTCCCAGACAACAATGCCACATGTAAGTCTCATCTTTGTTACTTAGTTTGAGCCTTTTGTTTGTTACATTATATGTTTGAGATTGATTTATATTCAAAATATAAAGACCATTATTAGCATCAGCTGAACATATCTCAAAATCATCTTTATAAACAAAACACTCAGTGTTTCGGAATACAAAAGTGTACCCGCATTGGGTCAAACAAGATACAGAGATAATATTCCTAGTCAAACTAGGTACATAATAACAGTCTGATAATTTAAGTACATGTCCCGAAGGCAGTTCTAAAACAAAAGTGCACACGGCCAAAACAGCAACAGGTGTCCCGTTTCCAACACGCAGATCAATCTCTCCTGAAGCCAGTCTCCTGCTAATCTGCAGATCCTGCGCATCAGTACATATATGAGTACCACAACCAGAATCAAAAATCTAATTTTTAAAGCTAGAAGTAGCCATGTTTATCTCAATAACAAACATACCTGAGGCCGGTGCCTTGCCCGCCTTTATCTCCTTCTGAAGCGCCTTGTACTCGCGGCAGTCACGCTTCCAGTGACCCCGCTTGCTGCACTGTAGGCAAACATCTTGAAATTTGTCCTTTAGCTTCCCAGAAGCCTTTGACTTTTTGGCCTTGCCCTTTTGAATATGCTTCTTCTTTCGCACACCTCTAGTTGCCTTGGGCCCAGCCCTAGGTCCATGAGATGTTGATGCAAAGTGCGCCTCGCGCTTGTTGCCCTTTTGAAACTCCTTTTCAGCCTTCTTGAGAGTTGACAGTAACTCTCCAAGAGTATCACTGGTGTTCATCAAATTATAATTTATGATGAACTGTCTCCAGGTATCGGGGAGAGATTGTAGGACCATGTCCACTGTAATCTCTGCCTCAAAGACTATCCCCATGTTGGCCAGCTCATCGATGTCAGCGACCATCTGAGCCACGTGGGACTCAACAGACATGCCATCTGTCATGCGTGAGCGAAAGTGCTTCTTGACTAACTCGTACCTCTGCATCTTCTTGTTAGAGCGTTGCAGATCTTGCAACCTTGCTAACATATTATAAGGATCCAAGTCTCTATTTTGTCTGCGAAAGTGCTGAGTCATCGAAGCAAGCATAATGGACTGAGTTGTGTCACAATCATCGCTGTGAGTCTTCCAAAGCTCCAGCTCAAGTGTCTCAGTCGGTCCGGGTTTTGGCCCAAGAGGTCTTTGTATAGTATACAACAGCCTCTCTGAACCTAGGACAATCCTAAGGTTCATTTCCCAATTAGCAAAATTTGTGCCCTTGAAGACATTATCTCCCATGATTATGTCGCGGACATTTCCTTTGCCAGTCATCTTGATCTACGATAGTCTAACTATCTAGTCAACGATAATGGGTACAGTCTAACTGTTACATAGAAAAATAACAATATATTAGTCCAACTAATAAAGTAATATTGACGAAATTATTTGAAAGCGCGTAAAGCTAAGTATCTGAATGAAATTGTAAATTCAATACTAGTCTCCCACTATTTTTCGGCTAGCCTCTAACCCTCTGTTGAGTACTCGGGAAATCTAGTTTCCTAGTGGGCTAGGATCCCGTTAAATAACAAACAACCTTGACTTTGGCCAACAAGCTGTATGAAACTTAACTAGGTAGATCTCGAAGATCAATTGGATCTCATCCAACTCATAGATCCGGTAGGTGGACATCTAAGTCCGAAACACATATTCTTTATATATGCCAATATGTCAAACATATTTTCCTAACCTTTTTCCTCTGAATCAACTAAGCCTTGGCTTTGGCACAACAAGCTTAATGATTCCAGTTAAGCGAGACCCATTGACATGGAAAGTTTCGTAATCAATGTCGATGGACAAGAAGTGATCTTGACTTTGGCCAACAAATCACAACTTGGACAAGACACCGATATGTAACAAAACCTTCATGATTCAAACACATCCGCAATTGACAAAGGCCTTGACTTTGGCCAACAAGCCAATGCCAACTTTGGATCTTGAGTAAGAATCACTCAACGGAAGGAAAAACACTTAATATGTTTTTGAGTGTTTTCGCGTAAATTGGCATCCAATTTATTATCTTTGATTAGGTCTCATCATACACCCTTAAGCATGCTTCTAAAACATCATAAGGCGCAAAAGTAAATTAATAACGATATGCAGATGGATATTTAAACAGATTGTTCCTAGAACAAATCGCTCCATTTCCTCTCCCCGACTAGAACTATTCTAACTCCTACTCTTTTACAAAATACAATAAAAAACCTCATATACATATAGGGGAATAGGTGAGAAGAGAATTACAAGGAGTAAGAGATTAAAGCTGGACACGCAGGTCCAATTTAATAAATTCTAAACTTATTACAATTTCCAAAATTGCCCTTGCTTATCTAATATCCATCCGATATACGCTATTCATACATCACATTTATGTATTCAATCAAAACATGTTTATTACAATCAATCTAATCCAATTAATTAATCTTTGATTAGTGACCATCCAATGTTCAAACAATGATTTGATTTGCGCGAGTCCAACTCGTTTAAGAATAAATACTTTTGAGTACGTATTCTTGAATTATATCGAACTACAACTTAAATCCAATTTATTTGTATTCAACACTAATTCTTATTTAATTCCAAATTAAATATTTACACTTACATAGTTGCCTTAAAGACTTGGATTCAAAATCTAATCTTGATGGGTCTCAAAGGCCCAATAACATCCAATGTCTTTTTAATTAAAGTCCAATGGGCTTTTAATTGATTCTTAAGGCATGGGCTTTGGCCATAATGGATCAAACCCAAAATGCCAATGCCCAATAGGAATCACCCTATTGCCATCAAATCAATTTAGGCCCATTAGGCCCAATCAAATACTTTAAAGGGCCAAGTGATGTATTTGGACTTCATGGAATTGGTTTTGGGCCCAATTGGATCCAATCCAAAAGTCCAAAACCAAACTTGGTCAAACCAAGCCCATTAGGCCCAAATACACACTTTTAGCCCAATTCAATTTTAAAGGCATATTTTTATCATATTATAATATTCCAAATATCACAATTATTTTAATTAAAGTGTATTAGCCATAATTAATTAATTAAACTCAATATTTCCAAAATATTAATTAACTTAATTAATCATGCTTAAACTAATAATTCATGCTTAACATAAAATCAAGCCCAAAAACACATCATTGCATGCTTGAGACATATTGAAGCCTAAGATCATCATTTCATGCTCAACATGCACTTTGATTTTAACATGAACATTATAGACATTGATTCTAATCATATTAAACCAACTATCATCATTTAAACATGCATCCAAACACATTATTTCATGTCTAGGACCATTCGGCCACACTAAGGAATTTTTATTTTTTGTTGCTTTTGATTTATTTGAAATCTAATCATGCATAACTCTAAGTTATCATGTTGTAAACATACTCAAAGCATCAATTTCAAAAAATCATGCTCAAAATCAAAAAGCCCCAAATTTTTAGGTTCAAGAACCCTAAAATTATCATGCTTAAATTAGGCTCTGATACCATTGTTAGTGTTCCAAGAACAATATAAGGATCTAACAAGCATGCATAATAAAAGATTTGATCATTATAAGGTGCGGAATATACTTACAATGAGTTTTAGAGCTTTTAAAAATTTGAGATCCAAGATCTCCAAGATCCAAGCTTTAGGATGATTCCAAGCTTTAGGATGATTCCAAGCTATTGAGGAGTTTCCCTATCACCTTTGTTCACTTCCAAAGTGCTAGCTTTTGATGATTTGAAAAACAAATCAAAGAGAGGAGAGGAGGTATGTTTCGGCCAAGCCTTAGTCCTTTAGGGTTTTGTGTTTTTGATTTTGTGTCACAAATGTTCACAAGTTGAATGTTTTTTTGTTATTTACCAAAAAGTGAAACCATTTCACCTTTTACCCAAAACAAGGTAGAGATTAGTAAATGGTTTTCATTAAGGAAAAACAAGGTGGTTGTGTGGTGGGAACACCTACCACACTTTTGGCTCCAAATATTTGAATCCGAAATTCAAATATCTCTATGGGCATTTGCCGCGGGTCGGTTCCGTTTAATCCGATTAAACGATCCTTCGTCGCTAAATAATTAAACTAACTTAATTAAATAACGATGCCTCGCAAATATATTACGAACGTCGTTCACGAACTAATTCTAAATTAATTAGTTCGTTCGCATTAAAGTCCGACTTTAATCTCGTAATGAAATCCAATCCATTTAATATATCCGATATATTAATTTTAGCCCATTTGAATAAATTAAATAGAAAAATCAAATTTAACTATTAAATTTATTTTACCGATTAATTCCAAATTAATCGCGTTCTTTCGCCACTGAACACTTTTAATCCCAGATTAAATAAAGCCCATATTAATCCCAGATTAATTTTCTCTCTCTTAATTAATCCCAGATTAATTCCAATTTAAGTCAACTGTCATCGGTGAATCCTTGGGAAGCGACCCAAGAGATCTCTGGATATATTGGCAGTAAATCCGGTTATCGGACTATCCGATAAAGCGAGTACCTCGTACTACGTGCTTACCGATTTACAAGACATGGTTGGCTTCTAGCAAAGCACCATGCCTACCCAATTCTCCAGAAATATTCTTACTGGAATATATAATCTATGTCAGACGTAGAATATCTAGTATCTCGTATTTCGATCCAGTATCTGATGTCACGTGCTAGGCCTGGGGCTGGAATAGTGTCTGCCCCGTACGAAACACATATCGGATATCAAACAACTAGTCTCTTTGAATCGGATAATCATGACCTTGTCACATTATCCCGATGGTTGCAACACAATAGAGAACGAGTTATGAATCCCTGCGTGATCATCATCTCCATATGTCTGGAGTGATACTTCCGTCTTGACATCACATCCAATACACTACGATTCTCGATAAACCTAATAGAGGCGTACACAGAACCTGTTAAAGCTATGGACGACCAAAACAAAGTTTACCGATTGTCGCAAGCATTAGCGATGCAAGTCTCAGGTTAAGACCAAATACATCTACCCTGACGCGGACTCCCATAGACACATATACATACTACCAATGGGATTCCGCGGGGACCATCGGTAAAACACAACCTCCTATCGCACTTGCATAAGTATCCTATACTTAAACATATGAGAACTGTGCTGTTATGCTCTCACAACGCGCACAAGTGCAATACTAGTCTATTCTGCATTATCGATGTCCAGTCTCGATAATACTACGACCAGGGATATTTAATGATTAAACCTTTATGGATTGATACTGTCTCATATCATCTCAATTCGGAACTAATCATATGGACTTTTACCATTTATATATCATAGTAAATAAATTACGAAATGATAAAAGGCAATTTCAATATTACATAGTCAATTTTGTACAAAATCACAATGTCTTTTACAAACAGTGACGCTATGGGTCATAATTGTCTAACAGAAGGTCGCAACGCTCATGAGTTAACGTCGCGACTCGCTGAGTTTAGCGTCACGGCACGTATTGTGTTTCCAATTCAGCACCTACTGCCTCAATTACGTCGAGACGCGCAAGTTTGAAGTCACGATGCGCTATGTATTTCCAGTTTTGCCATATTTGTTACATAATTTACCGTTTTCATCCCAAATTGATTCCATTAAGCCCTGATATTATTTTTATCTGTAAAATAACCCAAAACACATCAAAGCACTCAGAAGACTCGAGATAACTTACAAAATATCAAGCTAGAGGGGCGGTAAATACTAACATATTTACCGCTTATCAGTGATCCCTTATAAAGAGAAACAGTAGGATAGAAAAACACATTTATATATGTTAAAAGATAATAAATTATTAAAATATGTGTTTTCTCTATCTTTTAAAATTCTCATTAACTTAATAAGTTAAGGAATCCTTCACTGCAAACTCCATATATGTGTGTGTGTGTGTGTTGTTTCTAATTGCGGATGTCAACATGAATTTTTCATTTCCAAGGCAAAGTAATGGTACTTTGTCATGTAAATTTTTCTACAAGAAAAAATATTGATACTTTATCGTACATCCACAATAAAAATTTGTTTGGACATCGCACCATATAATGACTATATATATAGTGACACACAATTATCCAACATATTGCCATAACGACACTGTAATTCTTATAGTTTTTTAAAAAACATAAGTATCAATACCTATTGTTAAATAATTTCAGTTAATTTTATGTCATATTTTTTTTCCTGATTAGTATTAAATGACTTAAGTATTACGAAAAGTGTCGCAAGATATATAGTAAAAGCTTATTTTTAAAAATTTATTTTCAAAATTAGATGAGAAGTGATATAATTAACAAAAAGTAAATAACGGCAGGGATTAAAATTTATATTTTATAAAATTAAAATAAAAATAAAATTTATATATATTTCTAAAATTGAAATGACTAAATTATCATTATGATAATTTATAAAATAGTTAGGTGTGATTATCCATATAATTAGTTTACAAAGTCAATTAATAGTTGATTTAAGCGTGCTTAAAATTATGTAACTGTCAGGATTAAAATTATATATAAAACATCTTATCATAATAAAAAAATTTTAAAGCGCTAGATAACAGTCCATCTTAGTAATTAGTCAACATGAAACAATACTATGTTATTGTTTTCCATATTAATCAATTAATATATACAGCCGTCTTCTCGAAGCGATACTGGAGAGGTGGCATTAGTTTCTTCTCAATATGAAGGACAGATACATAAAATGCCGCCATTTTTTATAATTTATATATAGTGATGCCGCCATTTTATATAATTTATATATAGTGAATTTGTCATTCAAAATAATTAAACCTTTTTTTTTATAACCTCCTTTAATTTCTTCTGTATAAAACGAATGCGAGGGAAATTGAAATTTGACAATTTGCTTCTCATAATATTCTGGCTGCCAATCAACATCTGGGGGTCAGAATCTTAACGTGTTCCTTGTGCTTGGAGAATGTAGTTTTCATAAACAAATATAATGCCAACATTGATTTCATTCACATCACATATGTCATTGAGATAATATTTTATGAATATATATTTTTGTTTTTGGATCTTGTCGACCCCAACATTATGTCAAAAATGAGATTTATTGACACTAGGATAGTGCAATCTCGCATACAAAATTAAAGAGAGTTATCTAATGGCCTTGGTATAGTTGACACGTGATTAGTGATGAGTACTTCAAATATACGCTTTTCAATTGTATTTATAATTGATTTCCTTCCTAAAATATGTTTTTTAAAGTGTTAAGTATACTAATATTCATTATTTTATTATTTACGATGTATTTTATGAAGAATTTAGCAAAAATGAGTTCAAACATCGAATTTCTCGATTTACACCAGTGACTTTCTAATTTGTGCAGTTTTTAGTGTTTTATCTATAATGTTTCCATACGATATCCAAATGAGGTGATTTAGGTTGCGTTGCAAAGAAAAACTCAATTATCTATAACTTTATAGTTTATGTCGAAAGCTGAATCGAAAGGCTTCATGGCTAAAAGCGAGCTTGAATCTGTCAACTCTACAATATCATCTTGCGTCGCGATGGCCAGACAGTTATGTCGTGATGCAAATATGAAAGACTCCAAAAATTGAATAGGAAAATTGGTTGTTATGATATCTATATAAGGGGAAGGTCTAGAGTTACTTGACATACAATTTTGGAAAGCAAATAAGCCTCTTTTGAGGCCAAAACACTTTCCAAACATAGCTACCATTCAAGAACAGCTAAGAACAAAAGGATCAAGCGAGAATCAAGAGGAGAATATTGAAAATTTGAGAGATTGAAGATTGATAACCTTCATGATTTGTCTTTCTTATCCATTTTTTTCTTATTTTCTTACATGTGTTTAATATATTGAATATGATAATTTTGTTATTCTTCTTCATGAACTAAATATTGTTTTAAGATTGCAATGGAACCCGATATGAATTTTTATTAATTGAATATTTTATGATTGAATTGTGACCTTCTACATGAATTATTTATCATCCTCTATGCTTAATGTGTTATATTACTTGATCACCTATAGGATAGTTGTGGAAAACCCTAAGGAATTTGGAAAATAAATTTTGATTTAGCTTTGAAAATTGATAACATGTGATCATATTTTTAGAATGATTTTTGTGGTGAATAAGAATATACCTGCTAGGTATGCATAGCCATACTTAGAACTTCAACATAATGGGTTTGACTTAGATTGATTATCTTAGGAATATAGGTAATTGAACTAAGTTATGCATTTCTATTTGACCATTGGAATAAGCTTGTAGATAACTTCATGTTCTAGGTTAATAATTCAATATAGTTGATAAGTTATAAATATATGAGATTAATTTAAGGGACTATTGTGGGGAAGTTTTGATCCTAAGTTCTTCTTATTTTGATATTTTCTCGAGCTTATTGTTTGGTTTCCTTTTATTTTACTTTCCATAATTAATAGTTTTCTCTTCATAAAAACTAGTTTAAATAAGGTTATGGTTGATAAAAGTGTTAGTATTATACAATAATAATAATAAGAATTCATCGTCGGATCGATATTTGTATACTTCTTGTGCGTTAAGTGTGCTTGCGTGCTATATCAAATCATGATCAATCAAGAATTTTAAATCTCAATAAATTTCTATTTTAAATGTATAAATTAAATTTTAGGTTTCATAGTTCGAGGTCTAAGATTTAGGAGTCAATGTTTAGGGTTTAGGTATTAGGGTTTCAGAGTCAGGGTTCTTGGTTTAGTTATTAGGGTTCAAGGTGCATGGTTTATGGGTCAAGATTCATAGCTCGGGATTAAATGTTAGGGTTTAGGTTTAGATTTTTAAGGTTAGAGATTAGGTTAAATGTCTTGGGTTAGGGTTAAAGGTCTAGGGGTTATGAATATAAGTATATGGTTTAGGACGTATGTTTAAGGGTTAGGGTCTAGGGTAATAGGTATAGGACAACCGAAAATTTTACCCTCTCCTCTTAAACACAAAAATGGTGATTTGGTGGCGGGGTTTCCAACGATTAAAAAAAAATAGGTACATGGTTAGTGGTCCATGGTCTATGAGTTAAGGTCTATGGGTTAAAGTCTAGGTTTAATGGTTAGATTTTAGGTGTGTAAGATTTATAAGTTAGGGGTTAGGGTTTAGTGTAGGGTATAGATTCTAGGGTAAAGATTTAAGGTATATGATACATGGTCTGAGGTTGTGGGTTTGGGTCAGGGGTTAAGGTTAGTTTTATATAACATCCCGCCTAGGCCAGGATGCTACAGGCAGGAGACAGGGAAAATCCATCTCCATAAGCCTCTGATTCTAACAAAGTTTCGGCATGATGTATTCGTAACATCATACAACATGGCTTATAGCCAGCACCCTGAGACAATCTACACAAGCAAACTCAAATATATGCAATCCTCATCAAGGCCTCAGGCCTGAACTCAACGAATAAAAGTAAATACTTGGCCTCCGGCCAGAACTCAAAATAGAACTATGCTATTACATAACTTATACATGTGATATACAAATAAAAATACAAAGACTAAGGCCGTGGGGACCCATAACTTGACCCAGAACTCGAAACTCTCTTGACTGCAATTGGGGCGATCCACTGTCTTCAAAGTCTTCATCAAAATCCCTCTGGCATAGCATGACTGTTACTGACCTGTAAAACTACAAACTGATATCGTGTGAGTCATAAGACTCAGTAAGTAACCATGCAAGGATTTATAAATACTTAATTAACTGCTCTATTCTTATATATTACAGAAACACCTACTTGAATTCTGTTCAATGTTTATAAATTAATCGTCTTAAAACATATACATACACACATCAAGTTTTCATACTACTGACAACCGGGTCATTATTAAAACTCCTTTCGTCTAATCACACAGTTCTCATGATCTCTTTACTAGTTATATTTTCATACGTTCATAGTCTTCGTGTCAAGTTTCTATATCAACAACAGCTTATCAAAGCTCTTGAAGTTTTTACTATGCTACTCAGCTATCTTTCATCTATCTTATTCATTCTCCGTCAGTTAGGTTAGAATACTTATTATAGTTTTCTTTCTCTTATTTCATTGAAATATCATTAAATTGGTAATTTAAAAAATATCATCTGTATTCACAACTACTATCAATCCTGTACTCATATATATACATAGAGTCAAGTTATCTTACCTCAATGCTCGCTGGAACAAAACTCATTGTATATAATCATACAATACATATAACATCCGTCATATACTTATATGAATGTGATCATGCTGTCATGCCTTAACATCAACTATATGCATCTCAGATGGCTCACTAGATTACACAATTTATATGCATGATTTGTATCCATACCCTACTTAACATGTTATGCTCTTAGAAATACTTTTTGAGAACCATTTCTGAAAAACTCTTTGTTGAAAACTTATATTACTTTTTCTTTCTAGAAAAGCTTTTTCTGAAAACTGAAAACTGAAAAGTATACTTGAAACTATAATCTGCATCTGAAACTAAAAACCGCATCTCAAGTTACATACTGGGGTGAGTTTTTACCTCATGCCCCGAAAAACATAAAACTGAGGATAAACTTTTAAAAACTTAAATCAGATCTCAAACTGTAAGGAACATCTCTATAAAAAACATTTAAAAACAATTCTTTGTAATACTTTGAAACTTGAAAATATTCTTAGCTTAGCTTAACTTCTGAAAACCATAACATATAAGTATGCATATGTGATCGGAGCGTAGTCACACGCGTATAACGCAAGCGCACGTATCGTTCAAGTAGTATAAAAAGTATCGATCCCACGATGACTTAATAACTAACCTATTAATTTTTATGAGGCCAAATGATTACTAGTATCTAACAGATTGATTGTTTATAAATTGGAATGGTGACTTATAAATTAACTTAAAAACAGGTAAATAAAAATTGCGTGAAAGTAGATTAATGAAAATTCAATTTTATAAGACTATCCAGGGTTATGATTTATTCCAATATTATTTAAAGATGAAGTGGTTATCTTATAGTTGGGTAATATATTGATTTACTAACCTGGAACACTAAATTATGTAAAAGCCTCTTCCGATGGTCAATTACAAATATCTAGTATAACCCAATTGAACCATATGTCTATGTCAACCAAATTACCTGGATTCATTAAGTTTAAGTTCCAATTATGGCTACCCCTGCCCGACAAGTATATTCCTATCCTGTAAGGAAATCTATTAAAGGGTTATCTATCCTCAAGGAAGATCGTGGGCTATGGAGCCTAAGGTCTTAAACCTAAAATCCCTATGTCTAGTTCATTTTAAGTTTACCTAATCAATTTTATTAGTGGCCAGTTAATAAAAATCATTAAGATTAAGACTCAATAAATAAATCTTTATATTACCCAAACTATAATCTAACCCCTTATAAACCGGTGATATTGAAATTTACACAACCGTAGATAACGGACTTAGCTACGACACATATTTAAGGCTAGTAAAAGCTTAAATAAAATAAAAGACATAAAGTAAATAAGGTTGTCACCTAAACCGGCTCTATAGGCGGTAAATAAGGTTGTCACCTAAACCAGCTATATAGGCGGAATCTAATTAATCCAAATTTTAATTAAAATAAAGGAGATTAATCTAATTTATCATATTAAAAGTCTTACCTCTTCACCCCAGCAGAATAAGATTACCTCCTCATGATGTAAAAGAAAACACACAAAATTTTATTAAACAAATTAAAAGAAAATACAAGAAAACTTAAAGTAATACACAAGATACTTTCCTTTAGGTTTACAAGGAGAAATTCCTCCAAAGAAAGCATGAAAAATTTACAAAGTTAAGCTTGATATTTATAGGAAAATCTAAAGTCTTACACCAATTTATCCACCAATTGCTCAAACAAACATGACATCAAACATGACACCAAACATAGTATCAAACATGGCACCAAACATGGCATCAAACATGGCACCAAACATGGCATCAAATATGGCACTAAACATGCAAGCATGTTTAGTGGAAGTTTGACAATTTTTACTTTTTATTTTTATTGATTTTATTTTATATTTTGAAAATGACTATAGTAATTACACAAAATACACTAGACTATTCATCAATTTCGGCCTTGCAAACTTCCGAATTCGAAAATGTTTAAATCTTCAAAGTTGTAGATCTTTGTGTCTTCTTTAATTTGGTACTTGAATCATCTCAATCGGATAACGGATGAAAGAGTTATGGCCAAAATACGAAACTTGCGCAAAATTGGAATTTCGGACTGTAATTCGTGACGCGTATAGTAAATTTCCGTTTTCGCCATTTTTTTGTTCCGAATTTCATCGTTTTAGCCCAAAGTTGATTCCATTAAATCTCAATACTTTATTTATCTATAAAACACATAAAACATATCAAAACGTTCATCAAACTCGAGAAACTAAACAAAATATTAGGTAAAAAAGGCGGTAAATATTGATATATTTTCCGCTCAACACACCCCCAAACCTAACATTTTGCTAGTCCTCGAGCAAAACAGCAAAATAAAATACAAGAAACAATTAAAATTAAACTAAGCCACTTTCATAGGGATCACGGTTGCATTTAGCGTATGCAACAAGCCTTTAAACCCCTAGGTGTCCCTAGTGGATGAGTTGTAGTCTCGTGAGGGTTTACAGCAATGATACCCACAAACATTTTACAAAAGTAGAAAGGTAGTGAAACTAATGCACACAAAAGCAAAAAGACAGGAGAAAAGAGAATAAAGAAGTTAGTGACTAAACAGGTGAAACTTCTACTCCAAGTTAGTAGTTGTTTTGTTTCTTTTTAAACTACCGAATAAGTAAAGTCTTCGATTATATTTGTCTTTCTCCATATACACAATCAACGGAATATTATACAACTCATTTTTGCCCACAACAGTCACAAGTATAGTTGATAAGAGAGTAATATTTTTGTTCTAAAGTTTTATCAGATTTCACACCTTTTTGTAGCAATGAAATAATTTTTTTGATTTTTTTATTTGAATTTTTTTTTTTTTTTATATACAACATCTTCCGTTTATTTAGCGAGTTTTGGGCCAGTGGCTCCCAAACTAGTTGGCTTTAGGGCACCAGGTGTTAAGACACCCCTACAGACTTAGTTACTCAGACTTTAGATATATATATATTTTGCAACATCTTCGATCCATGTAGCGAGCTTTGGGCCAGTGACTCCTAAACCAGTTGGCTTTAGGGCACTAGGTGTTAAGATACCCTTACAGACTTAGTAACTCGGATCTTAGACATTTTTTTACTCCATCACTTTTTGAGATGCTTTCTCCAATTAAACTAGAGCATTGAATATTACAAACTTTTCAATTACAGCTCATGTCTTTATGTTACCATGCATGTTGATAATACCTGCCAACTGAGCAAATGAAGATCCATTTTAGTCAGTTTTATGGATAATTTACAAATTAAATAATTTAAAATGAAATAAACAAAAATTAACTTGTTTCGAAACAGGTTTGAGATATATCTCGGGAGTGGAAACTCCTTACACAGCTATCTCTCACCAATTTCACCTGATTAATCAAATTAAAAACACAAAAACGCAAAATATTTTTGTAATTTTTGAAAAATTTTCAATTTTTTTTTTGTATTTTTCGAAAAAAATTTGGACTAAAAATAACAACAATAAAAACAAGATACTATTAACTATTCTCTTCCCCCAAACCTAAATGAGACATTGTCCCCAATGTCTGAAATAGTAGAAGATGAGTTTAGAAAATAGTACCTGGTTAGCTGAAATGCTACATCTAGAAAGGAAATTAAAGGTTAAGATCTAGATTTATCCGACGCTTCTTACCATGATCATCCTCAGACCATTTTATCTTGGAAAGGATAGGGTCAATTTGTGGTTCAAAGGCTAAGATTTGGTCAATTAGATTTGAGGCAGTTCTGGTAGTAAAGAGGAGTTCTTTCATAGGTTTTGTCACGAATCCATTTCGTCGGGCATCATCAAGAAACAAACAAAGAAAATCATAAAATCCCTCAACGTTAAACAGCTCAATTGGTTTCTAGTGTATGTTCAAGTTCGCCCAAGATAACACTATAAAAATTTCCTCCAATCTGCCCAAGCCACCTGGCAAAGCGATAAAAGCATCAGCACGATTAATCATTTCCACCTGTCGCTCAGATATTCCCGGTACGATCAGTTCCTCTCCGTTTGATGGACCAATCAAATTCACCTCCGCCAAGGGTTTTGGGATGATTCCCAGAACTTAACTACCTCCTTCCTGTACAGCCTTTGAAATGATCCCCATTAGTCCAAGATTGCCTCCACCGTATATCAAGTGCATATTCTTCTCAGTTATGACTCGACCCAATTCATGTGCTGCCTCTATGTATTGTGGGTTAGTTCCAACACTAGTACCGTAAAACACATAGATGTTTTCAACTCGTCTCCTTGAAGTGGCTTCCATTCTTCTTCTTTTTTTAATCTCAAATCTGGATGTCTTCAAGAGTGCAATGGTGAGTTGAATTTATAACACCTGAAAAGGGTGAGTAACAATAATAGCACTAGTACCTGCCAAATGACAATTATTAGTTAAACAATAAAATATATCGTGATAGTCAAAAAGATCTGGATCCTGTCGGAGAAAATAAAAGAAAATAACAAAACAAATCATAATTATTAGGAAAAGACAAAGAGATATAATATCTACAAATATTTACAGCTTAATTGACGTCTATGCGTCAGGAACAAGCTTCCCATCCAATTTTCTTATAAATTGGCAAACAGGGTCTTTTTGAGTCAGATTCTCGAGACTTAACTGTTGTCTTTCTCTTAGAAGTTGTGTATGTAATTTGCAAATGGCTATATGAACATATCCACTGGGATGCGTCTCAAGAGTCGAAGATATATCATCTAAAGACTCCTTACTCAAGGAGTCTTTAGATGTGCACGCTGGAATTGCAATACTCATCCCTAATGAATTTAATTTTATCTTCGCGATTATCAGACACCATTCCTAAAGAACGACAATGAGTATTGCAATTCCAGCGTGCACATTTGAAACAAACACCCATTTTCTTAGCTCTACTTTTCTTAGCATAGGTGCTTCTTCCAAAACCAGGCAAATAAGTAGTACAATAATTTGAATACTCACCTGCTAATCGGACCCGTGCTTCGATTACCCAACGAATGTCAGTAGGAATACCTTTGTTCATGAGTAGTCTCATCCATTCCAAACGAGCTTTGTAAACTTTCATCAGAGATTTTTGAGGGAGAGAAGGAAATTGTTTGTGAAGATTTACGAGAGCCTCTTCCATCTTAATCTGCAAAAACTAAACACACAAAATTAAATCACACAAAATCACAATATATACACAAATTGCATTGGTTGCCTCCATGCTAGCGCTAAGTTTGATGTCGTTAGCTAGACGTAACTGCCTGAACGTTAAGCTGGATCTGAAAGTGTGACACTTTCTTTTTGTCGCTCAAATGATTCTCCCCAATAGTGCTTGACACGCTGACTTTTAACCTTGAATGTGTTGTTAGTGTTGGGATCCAGTAACTCAACCGCTCCATGTGGTAAAACCTGAGATGGACCTGACCACATTGATTTAAACTTTCCAGGGAAAAGTTTCAACCTTGAATTGAACAACAACACCTACTACCTTGGTTCCAATTGTCTGTGCACTATTTTTCGGTCATGCCATTTCTTGGTATTTTCCTTGTATAATCTGGCATTCTCATAAGCTTGTAGGAGAAATTCCTCCAATTCATTGAGTTGGTGTAGGACACAGAACTTGGGCGACGCATGCTGTTCTAGACTCAGGGCCTAGTTGAGAGTACGGAATAGTCCGCGGGGAACTAAACCGGAGAATAATGGAGTCACCACCCGGTGTGAATCGGGACAAAGGTTTAAGGCCGCACTCACCCCTCGCAAGGGAAGACCTCAAATCGTTGGGTTCGGAATGGTCTCTTACTTATGTCATTGTGATGATATAATTTATGCAATAAATCGACCGCATGTACTCAATAATCATGTTCGAAGATCACCTAGATCTAATATGCTTCCGTCTAACTAACTCCTAATCTAAGTTTGCATGCTTGAAAGTAAGTCTTTAAACAATAAACACACAATATCACGCATCAAACATGTTAAGCCATCGAACCAACATAAACAAATAATTATTTAAACGTAAATATAGACTAAACTAATCATCATGCATAAAAAGAACACAATGATACTTTAAAATTAAATAACGAGACTAAATTAAAACATGCTTAAAATAATAAACGAATAACCTAAGGACTATAACATGTTCGAATACAAATTTGGATGAGACGAGATACGTGCATCTTAAGTGGTACGTGGTATTGTATCCCGAGTGCAGACCATACTACCGTCCATTCGGAATCGGCTATGGAATTTACGTCCGGGTTTCCATCCGATATACCACAAAAGGGAACACATATCCCGCTCATCCAACAATCAAATCATGCCTCAGACGACTCTCATGCATTTATATATGAAAAATAAATAAATAAAACGAAAGAAGATAAGTAAAAGGGTGCCCTCAAGTCTAACCTCTTTTGTCGTCTCAAGAAAGGGCGTTACACGTCCGTTGGAAGGGCAAATGATCCGATACTTTTTCGATTTATTTGCTCACTGTTTTTCCTCGTTGTTTTGATGCTCGGGCTGCTGTTTTAAGTCCGTTTCATTGCTGTTTTGCTGCTGCGTTTCAGGTCACTGTTTTGGTGATTTAGTGGACTGTTTTGGGTGATTTTGAAGGTCAAAAGGGCTGCGGTTTTGAGGGGTTCTTTGGGGGTATTTATGCAGTTTTTTACTGCAGTTTCAGGGTGTTTCGGGGACTGTTTTGATGGTTTAAAACAGCACAAAACTGGGCAAAATAGTGGGATGAAGTACGGCAGTTTTGCGAGGCAGTGCAGTGGGTTTTGGGACTGTTTTAGGCGTGTGATTGGGGGCTGTGTTTGGGGGTGTTTTACGGCAGTGAGAGGGTATGTTAGGGGCTGTTTTAGGCGTGGATTTAAGGGCTGTGAAGGGTGGTTAAGGTGCGGCAGAAGGGGGTTTATATGGTAGGTTGTGCGGCAATAAGGGTGTGTGTGGTGTTTCACGGCAATGCAGGGTTTCTTTAGGTTTTCTGTATGCGGCAATGGAGGCTTGGAGGAGGTGCTTGGGTGTGAACAAGAGGGCTTGGGCGAGTGTCTTAGGCATGTGAGAGAGGTATGTGAGCTAGGGTTGTGAATGGGAGGTGAATGCCTCTTTTTATAGGCAAATGAGAAGAAGCTTTCCTTATACGACTATGAGTAGGATTTCCATTGATGGTGACATCTTCTTAATAAGGAATAGATCTCCTTATTTGGATTTGTGATTGGATTTGATTTGGTAGGGATTTGATTTGATTTCTTTTATTTAGGTAAGGATTTTACAAGATTTTAGAATGTGATAAATGTGCATATACCTAAATAAGGAGGCCTTGGGCGTGAATCACATCCCTTGGGCATGGGCTTGGTTTGACTTGGTTTGACTTGGGTATTTTGGGTTTGGTTTGGGTTTTGGGCCTTAGGTAAGCTTTGAAACGGAAGTCCAACAAGCAGCCGAAGCTAAACAACTCAGATAAAATCCAACAAAAATTCTAATTTCCAACTTTACCCTTCCAACGTCCGTTTCCCGTGACTTTCATGACTAAAGAAGTAGTTGTCTCCATACGATACTCATCATCGGGCTGATATGTAAAAATGCAATGCCTACAGTTGGTGAAGTCTTTTCTCTCATGCAGCTTGTGGATCAAGATTCAATTTCTTCAGTGCCCAGTACGCCTTGTGTTCAAGCTCAACTGGCAGATGGCACGATTTCCCAAAAACCAATCGATATGGGGATATACCAATGGGTGTCTTGTAAGCTGTCTGGTAGGCCCATAATGCATCATCCAATTTTATTGACCAGTCTCTCCTTGTTGATCCAATAGTTCTCTCCAAGATTCTTTTGATTTCCCTGTTTGAAACCTCAACCTGTCCATTTGACTGTGGATGGTAGGCAATGGAAACCTTATGAGTAACTCCGTATTTGGATAGGATTGCATCGAAGTATCTGTTGCAGAAATGTGTACCACCATCACTGATAATTGCACGAGGTGTTCCGAAGCGAGTGAAAATATTCTTTTTAAGGAATTTAATCACCATTTTTGAATCATTGGATGGCAGTGCAATTGCTTCAACCCATTTGGAGAGATAGTCTACAGCAACTAGTATGTACAGGTTTCCGAATGATGGAACAAAGGGTCCGATAAAATCAATACCCCATACATCAAATATCCTCACTTCCAGAATATTTTGAAATGGTCCTTCATTTCTCCTCGAAATATTCCCCGTTCTCTGGCATCTGTCACATTGAAGAGCAAATAGTTAAGCATCTTTAAAAAGAGTAGGCTAGAACAAACCTGATTGTAGGATTTTTGCTGCAGTTTTATTCTCGCTGAAGTGTCCGCCATATGGTGATGAATGACAGTGTTGCAAAACATTGTTGACCTCCTCCTGTGGAACACACCGTCTCAGTAATTGATCAGCACAGCGTTAAAACAGGTACGGCTCATCCCAGACATAGTGTTTCACTTCTTTGAAGAATTTCTTCCGTTGTTGAGTTGTCCACTCCAACGGCCATTTTCCTGACACTATCTAGTTGACGTAGTCAGCGTACCAAGGGAATTTATGTTGTTTCATGGCAAGCAACTGTTCATCTGGAAAAGTTTGTTTGATTGTCAGTTCTTTGCCAGCTGTTTCATCATTTTCGAGCCTCGATAAATGATCTACCACTTGGTTTTCTGTCACTTTCCTGTCTCGAATCTCCACATCAAATTCTTGGAGAAGAAGTTTCCAACAGATTAATCTGGGTTTAGCATCTTTCTTCACGATCAGATATTTGATTGCTGAATGATCTGTGTAGACTACCACTTTGGGACCCAGCAGATTACAACGGAATTTGTCAAAAGCAAACACAACTGCAAGCAACTCATTTTCAGTGGTTGTGTAGTTGAGTTGAGCATCATTCAGAGTTCTGCTGGATTAGTAAATGGCATGGAAAATCTTTGCTTTGCGTTGTCCCAAAGCTGCACCTACAGCAAAATCACTAGCATCGCACATTATCTCAAATGGAATGGTCCAGTCTGGTGTTACAATGATGGGAGCAGAAATAAGCTTCTGTTTCAGTATCTCAAAAGCTTCCTGACATTCTTTGGTGAAGTTGAAAGACACGTCCTTCTCCAAAAGATTGCACAGAGGTTTAGCAATCTTGGAAAAGTCTTTGATAAATCTCCTGTAAAAACCTGCGTGTCCGAGAAAGCTCTGAATCCCTTTGACAGATGTTGGTGGAGGTAATTTTTCAATTATTTTAATCTTTGCTTTATCTACCTCGATTCCCTTTTGTGAGATCCGGTGTCCAAGGACGATGCCTTCTTGCACCATGAAGTGGCATTTCTCCCAATTTAGTACCAGGTTCGTATCTTTGCACCTTTGTAACACCTGTTCCAGATTTTGCAAGCAGTGGTCAAAAGAATCTCCGAACACAGAAAAGTCATCCATAAACACCTCCATACTCTGCTCCAGCATGTCTGAGAAGATAGCCATCATGCAACGCTGAAATGTGGCAGGGCCATTATATAGTCCCAACGGCATCCTGCGGAAAGCAAGAGTTCCATAGGGACATGTAAATGTGGTTTTCTCCTGGTCTTCTGGGGTGATGGCAATCTGATTATACCCGGAGTATCCATCCAAAAAATAATAGAACTCATGTCCCGCTAATCTGTCCAACATCTTGTCAATGAATGGCAGCGAAAAATGGTCTTTCCTTGTTGCTTTGTTCAGCTTCCGGTAGTCCATGTATACTCTCTATCCAGTCACTGTTCTTGCTGGAATCATCTCATTCTTTTCATTTGTGACTAAGTAATTCCTCATTTCTTCGGCACACACTGCATAGGACTCACCCAACTACTGTCTGAGATGGGGTAAATGATGCCAGCATCCAACCATTTGATGATTTCTTTCTTCACGATTTCTTTCTTCACGACTTCTTTCATGATTGGATTGAGTCTCCGTTGATGCTCCACTGTGGGTTTGTACTCATCGTTCATCAGAATCTTGTGCATGTAAAATGATGGACTAATGCCTCGGATGTCTACTATAGTCCAGCCAATGGCTCTCTTGTGTTCTCGTAACACTATCAGTAATTTTTCTTCATGTTCCAATGTTAATGAAGAAGAAATAATTACAGGTAATTCAGAAGAGTTTCCAAGAATTCATACCTGAGATGGCTCGGAAGCAACTTCAACTCCAACTGTGGTGGTTCTTCAATTGAGGGCTTGATTCGATCTTTCTTCGGGAGTTCCAGGCTTTCGACTGGTGGTTCTGATTTGAAGCAGAACGGCTTGTCCAGATAGTTGATACATTCCAGAATTTCAGCATCTATCTTGCTATCAGTCATGTTAGTGATGCAAGCTTTAAGTTTATATGTAGGAATTGTATCGGTATCTTGGATGATACCATCAACAACATCAATTCTGAAACATTCCTATTCCTTTTCATCACTCGGAAATTTCATGGCTTTGAAAACATTGAAGGTAACTTCTTGGTCCTGAACTTTCATGGTTAGTTCTCCTTTTTGCACATCAATCACAGTTCTACCTGTAGCCAAGAATGGTCTCCCAAGAATGATAGGAACATCTTTGTCTTCTTCCATGTCAAGGATGATGAAATCTACTGGGAGAATGAGTTTGTCAACTTTAACCAGCACATCTTCAACCACTTCTCTCGGAAATGCGAGCGTTCTATCAGCAAGTTGCAAAGAGACTGAGGTAGGCATTACTTCTCCAATTTGCAATTTCCTGTAAATAGAAAAAGGCATCAAATTAACACTTGCACCTAAATCACATAAAGCCTTACCAATATAATGTTCTCCAATGGTGCATGGGACAGTGAAACTGCCAGGATCTTTCAATTTCGGGGGAAGTTTCCTCTGAATGATGGCGTTGTATTCTTCCGTCAATGCTACTGTCTCGTAATCTCCCAATCTCCATTTTTGTGAGAGAATGTATGTCATGAATTTGACATAGCTGGGCATTTCTTCCAAAGCTTCTGCAAATGGAATGTTGATGTGCAGTTTTTTGAACACCTCCAAGAATCGAGCAAACTGCTTGTCCAACTTGTTTTTCTAAAGACGCTGAGGAAAAGGTGGAGGTGGTGTGATTTGATCTTTTTCTTTTTCTTTGCTTCTTTTTCCTCCATATGTGGAACTACATCTTTTGGAACTTCTTCAATGGTTGCCTTGATTCCAACATCTTTATTTCAGTACAGTACCGCTTTTCAAGGTTATGGCTTGACATTGCTTCTTCCCTCGGTTCCTTTGATTTGGCTCTGTGTTGCTGGGAAGATTTCATAACGGTCTGTAACTCTGAGCATTGGATAGTTGTCCAATTTGATTTTCCAATTCTTTGATAAAAGCTGATTGGCTCTGAAAGATAACATCATATTTTTTTAACTGAGCAAACACTTCTGCTATTCCTGGTTCACTAGCCCGCTCCTAACCTTTGTTCTGTTGCTGTTGGAATCCTGGTGGTAGATAGTTCTTTGGCGGCCCTGAATTATTGCTCCATGAGAAATTTGGATGATTCCTCCACCCTGGGTTGTAGGTGTTGGAATATGGATTGTTCCCCTGTCTGTTGAAATTATTGACAAAATTCATTGTCTCTTCAAGTTGGTTTGGTTCTGGTGCTCCTCCACAAGGTGAACTTGTGGATCCAATGTTACTTTGTGTGATGAGAGTCTCCATGAATTTGCTTATCTGATCCAACTTGGCATTGACTGTTGTATTGGTTCCAACTTCATAAATTCCAGCAATTCTTTGGATCATGCTTCTTTGTGTTGGCCACAAGGAATTGTTGTTGGCCATTTCTTCGATTAGGTCGCAGGCTTGATCTTCTCCTTTTTCCATCAAAGCTCCTCCAGCAGCAGCATCAATTATGGTTCTCATCAATCTAGAAATTCCATTATAGAAAGTTTGGACTTGAAGTCATTTTGGAATCTCAAGGTATGGACATTTACGGAGCAAATCTTTGTACCTTTCCCAAGCTTCGTAAAGGGATTCTGAATCTTGTTGCACAAATGATGTGATGTCATTCCTTTGTTTTGCTGTTCTAGCTGGTGGAAAGTACTTTGCAAGGAATTTGGTGGCTAGAGTGTTCCAAGTGGTGATGGAACCTGCTGGTAGTGAATGTAGCCAAGCCTTTGCTCTATCTTTCAAGGAATATGGAAAAACTCACAGCCTCATTGCTTCTTCAGCTCCTCGGTTGTAATTGAAAGTACCACAAACTTCCAGGAAGTTACTGATGTGGGCATTAGGATCCTCATTTGCATTCCCCCCAAACTGAACTGATTGTTGTATCATCTGAATGCAAGTTTTGATGTCATCTGCATTTGCTGGTAATAGAGGAAGTACAATACAGGAAATGATGCCATCTACCATTGGAGTGTCTCGAATGGGAATTGGTGGTGCAACCTCCAAAGGTTCAAGTTCCATGTTAATGATTACTTCTTAGCCTTCTCGCCTTTCCCTTCTCAACTGTCTGAAGGTTCTTTCGATTTCTGGGTCAAGCGGTCGGAGTTCAAAGCTTCTGGTTCATCTCATGTAGTGTCTGAGAACCTGAAACACAAGAAAATAAAAATAATAAGATAAAAGAAAATCAGATACAAGTAAAGGTATCTAACCTCAAAACTAATAGTGAAAAGATAAATAAGTCCCCGGCAACGACGCCAAAAACTTGATCGGAGCGTAGTCACACGCGTATAACGTAAGCGCACGTATCGTTCAAGTAGTATAAAAAGTATCGATCCTACGAGAACTTAATACCTAACCTATTAATTTTTATGAGGCCAAATGATTACTAGTATCTAACAGATTGATTGTTTATAAATTGGAATGGTGACTTACAAATTAACTTAAAATCAAGTAAATAAAAATTACGTGAAACTAGATTAATGAAAATTCAATTTTATAAAACTATCCAGGGTTGTGATTTATTCCAATATTATTTAAAGATGAAGTGGTTATCTTATAGTTGGGTAATATATTGATTTACTAACTTGGAACACTAAATTATGTAAAAGCCTCTTCCGATGGTCAATTACAAATACCCAGTATAACCCAATTGAACCATATGTCTATGTCAACCAAATTACATGGATTCATTAAGTTTAAGTTCCAATTATGGCTACCCCCGCCCGACAAGTATATTCCTATCCTGTAAGGAAATCTATTAAAGGGTTATCTATCCTCAAGGAAGATCGTGGGCTATGGAGCCTAAGGTCTTAAACCTAAAATCCCTATGTCTAGTTCATTTTAAGTTTACCTAATCAATTTTATTAGTGGCCAGTTAATAAAAATCATTAAGATTAAGACTCAATAAATAAATCTTTATATTACCCAAACTATAATCTAACCCCTTATAAACCGGTGATATTGAAATTTATCACAACCCTAGATAACGGACTTAGCTACGACACATATTTAAGGCTAGTAAAAGCTTAAATAAAATAAAAGACATAAAGTAAATGCTAAAAAATTAAATAAAGTAAATGCTGGAAATTAAAAGTACAATAAAAGAAAATACTGAGGGTTAAAAGATCCACTTTTAATATTTCAAAATTAGAAATCTCCCTTATTTTCAATGTTTACCGATTAATTAACCAGACCATAAAGGCGGTAATTTCATTTGTCCAAAGTCCACCGACCATATAGGTGGTAATAAAATCATATAAACCAGCCATATAGGCGGTAACAAAGTTAGCACATAAACCGATCATATAGGCGGAAACTAAGTTCAAAAAAATATAAAACCAGCCATATAGGCGGTAAATAAGATTGTCACCTAAACCGGCTATATAGGCGGAATCTAATTAATCCAAATTTTAATTAAAATAAGGGAGATTAATCTAATTTATCATATTAAAAGTCTTACCTCTTCACCCCAGCGGAATAAGATTACCTCCTCATGTTGTAAAAGAAAACACACAAAATTTTATTAAACAAATTAAAAGAAAATACAAGAAAAATTAAAGTAATACACAAGATACTTTCCTTTAGGTTTACAAGGAGAAATTTCTCCAAAAAAAAGTATGAAAAATTTACAAAGTTAAGCTTGATATTTATAGGAAAATCTAAAGCCTTCCACCAATTTTTCCACCAATTGCTCCAACAAACATGACATCAAATATGACACCAAACATGGAATCAAACATGGCACCAAACATGGCATCAAACATGGAACTAAACATGAAAGCATATTTGGTGGAAGTTTGACAATTTTTACTTTTTATTTTTATTAATTTTATTTTATATTTTGAAAATGACTATAGTAATTAAACAAAATACACTAGACTATTCATCAATTTCGGCCTTGCAAACTTCCGAATTCGAAAATACTTAAATCTTGAAAGTTGTAGATCTCTGTGGCTTCTTTAATCTGGAACTTGCATCAGCTCAATCGGATATCGGATGAAAAGGTTATGGCCAAAATACGAAACTTGCGTAAAATTGGAATTTCGGACTCCACTTCGTGACGCGTATAGTAAATTTCCATTTTCGCCATTTTTTTTGTTCCGAATTTCATCGTTTTAGCCCAGAGTTGATTCCATTAAATCCCAATACTTTATTTATCTATAAAATACATAAAACACATCAAAATGTTCATCAAAATCGAGAAACGAAACAAAATATTGGGTAAAAGGGGCGGTAAATATTGATATATTTTCCGCTCATCAATATGCATTTCTTATACTATCATACATGTACTAACATTAAATCATGTATATCTATAACACTCTGAGATTATTCATATGCATGCATTTCTCTAAGCATTCATAAAACTTATCTTTACATTCCATATACTTATCTAACATGCTTAAACTCATTACATACATGCTACCAAAATTATATCAATTCACATTGGCATATTTAACTCATTCTCAAAACCAATACACACACACACACATGATTACTATTTACCAACTTACTGTTGGTTTTATTCTAGGTCCCAAGATCATCAAACAAGCATGAAGAGTGTGAAATACATATCAAAGAAGTTGCGGAATACTTACATTGATCGGTTGAGACGAAACAACGAACAAAACTCCAAGTTTTAGTCCTTCAAAGTGGCGCCCAAACAGTGCAGTCCACTGCTCAAAAATTTCAGTTTTGAGTCTTCAAGAATCCAAGATTTGAGCTCCGAATCTTCGTCAAACGATTCCCGGCTCGTGGGTGGGTTTCCCTAACACCTTCGTATAACTCTCGGTGTGCTAGCACTTGGCTATTTAGCCACAAAACATGCCCAAAAGGCATCATCATTCACGCCCAAAGCAGTGCAGTCCACTGCCTTGGGCGTGAGCTTGGAGAGGGAAGAGAGATGAGATTTTAGGTTTTGGTTAAGGGAAAATGTGTCCAACACTTACCTTTTATATTTTCCAAAATATATTAAATCATTTACCAATTGTTTTATGCCTTTTTAAAACAATAAAAACAAATGTAAATGTTTATATTAATTCTTTTACCCTTGGTAAAAGGTGAAAGTGAAAAGCATTTTACTTTTCCAAAAAGTCAAAACTTTTCCCCCCAAAATTTTCCCTCAAAATCTCAATGGTCAAAGTCAAAGAGTCAAAGTTACTTTTCCAAAAAGTGATTTGACTTTTACGACTTACGATGTGATTTGCGATGTGACTTGCGGCACGTGATTTAAAATCGACGTAACGTCGCAAACACATTCCGAGCTCGGTTTCGATAATTCTAAATTAACGATTATCTCGATGCCTCGTTAATAAATCCAATCTACTAATCAGGTCGCTCGAGAATTAATTCTAAATTAATTCAAGTGCCCGAATTAAAATCTAATTTTAATTCCTAATCAAAATCCAATTTCGTTTAATATATCGAATATATTATTTATCGATTAATTCCAAATTAATCATTCTCTCTCTTTAAAATGATATTTTATCCCAGTTAAAATATCTCCGTAATTAATCCCAGATTAATTTTCTCTCTCTTCAAATAATCCCAGATTAATGTATAATGCGAGTCATACGTCATCGGTGTATCATTGGGAAGCGACCCATGAGATCTCAGGATATGTTGGCAGTAAACTCGGTCGTCGGACTATCCGAACACGTAAGTACCAAGTATTACGTTTTACCGATTTACAAGACAAGGTTGGCCTCTAGCAAGCGCCATGCCTACCCAATTCTCCGAAAATATCCTTACAGGAATATGTGATCTATATCAGGCGTAGTATACGTAGTATTGCGTATTTCGATCCAGTATCGGATGATCACGTGCTAGGCCTGGGACTGGATATGTGTCTGCCCCGTACGAAGCACATATCGGATGTCTGGTAACTAGTCTCTATAATCGGATATACATGACCGAGTCATAATACCCTGATAGCCGCGCAGCATATAAGAGCACTAATACCGTATCCTACGTGACCATCATCTCCATATGACTGGAGTGACACTTCCATCTTGACATCACACCCAATACACTACGATTCTCATATACCCAGCATCGGCGTACACAGAACCTGTTAAAGCCCTGGACGACCTCAACTAAAGTACATTGATTGTCGCAAGTATTAGCGGTGTAAGTCTCAGGTTAAGACCAAATACACCTACCCTGATTGCAGACTCCCATAGACACAAGGTCATGCTACCAATGGGATTCTGCAGTGGTCTAATCCAGAGCGAAGTTGTTTTTCCGTACCATCGGTGAAACACAACCTCCTATTACACTTTCCTGAGTATCCTATACCCAGATATACGAGAACTATGCCGTTATGTCTCACATAACACGCACAAGTGTAATACTAGTCTTTTACGCATCTATCGATGTCCAATCTCGACAATGCTCTGACTAGGGATGTTTAATGATTTATCCTTCGTTGATTGATACTGTCTCATATCATTCTCAATCTAGGAACAAATCATAAGGACCTCCCATCATTTATATATCTAAGGTGATCTAATCACAAATGATAGGAGTGCAATCTCCTTTGTTACATAGTTAATTTGTACAACAACACTATGATCTGTACAAATAGTGACGCTATGGGTCATAACTGTCCAACAATCTTCCACTTGGCCTTTAGCCAGTCACTCGAGTGCCTAACACCCGAACTATGTACGGTTGGCTCAAATTGTTGAGAAAAGCTTTCGTCAGCGGATTTGCACAATTATCATCTGATGCGATTTATACGATCATCACATCGCCACGATGTATGATCCAAACGAATCATATGAATAGTCGAAGTATGTATTTGGATCGTTGGTGAGACCATTAATTCTTGAGCCTGTGCTGACGCCCAGCTCAGCTGCTAACAGAACTATATCTAATCCAATTAGATTTATTTATTGACCCAGATTGCTTCTATTGTTGCCTCAGCTGCAGCAATAATCCGCATTTGTTTATTTATTCGGTAACAGTATCTTACTTGGAAGATTTCCAGCTCACTATACTGTTATTCAAACTGTATAGTACCGTTTGCGACTTTTAGTCGTTTTATCGGTTTGGAAACTTGCAGTAGTGATCCCAGTCACTTCAAGTTCTCCTTCTCCACAGATTAAGACAGCATCCTTAGATCTCTAAGATTCTAACGGATGTTCTTAACATCAATCAAGTGACTATCACTTGGATTGGCCTGATTGTGAATCCATATGCTCAAAGCGTATGAGACACCAGGTCGCGTACATTTTAATGTACAATTTTCAGAGAGTTTTAACAACTTAAATCTATCCTAGTAGATCTTTATTCCCAGAATAAAGGTTGTTTCTCCCGAGAATTCTACGGAGAATTTTCTCTTGAAAGCCAAGCTTTCACCGATTATTTTATGGGAATATCATTTCCAAGAAATGAATATATATTACATTATCATTATTATAAGGACAGCCACTGTCTGTGCGATCCCACTAACCCTTTCATATACACAAGAATCATTCTGTTTTGAATCAAATCATTGACTATCATGATTACATCAAAACAATAGTTCCAAGAACTTTATGTTTGCTTCAACCCAAACATGGATCGAACAACACGCAAACCTAGTTTGCTGGTTTTTGGTACGAAAAAATCGTCAGGATGTTATAAACATCCTCCAAAAGGCTTCCTTTTAAGGAAAGCGATTTTGACCTTTAACTGATACATTTCATAAATGAAACGTGCAGCTACAGCAAGCATTATCCAAATGGATTTACCATGGCAACAGGTAAAAGGTTGAACCGTAATCAACACAATGTTGATAACGATACCATTCCGCTACAAGCCTAGCTTTGTACGTTGGTATGTTGCTTCCATGTATGTTTTCCTTGAAGACTTATACAGTACCTATAGGCACAATGCCTTATGGTACATCAACTAGTATTTTAACATAGTTGTTTTACATGGAATCCATTTCGGACTCATGGCACTTTGCCAGGAAAGGGAGTCGATACCTTGTATCACTTCCTCATATGTAGTTGGGTCTTCCTCAATAAGATTGACATCTTTATGAGGTGAGATCAGAAACACATACCTTAGGTTATTTTCTAACTCTCTCCGATCTACGCGGTTCTTGTGTATACAAAGATTAATGGTATATGTTCATCCTTGATGAACAGTTTGTGTTCCATTAAAGACTTCATACCTTGAACTGTATTACTCCGATTTTCATCGAGTTTTACTGTCCTCCCACTTACCACTGCATATCGGTATTCCTCTAAGGAAGACCGCATGGTGAGCAACAATTAGAATTGTTCTCTAGTGAGTTGTATAAGTACTATACTTATGGTTTTCTCTAGGATATCCATTTTAGGTTTTAGTTTGGTATCATCCAAACATATGCCCAGCATACCCAAATCTACAGGAATGCGAAACCCAGTTTCTTTCCCGTTGATATCCAATATGAATTCTGTCATATTGATTTTCATGGAACCTTATTCTAAATAAGTTTTGCACTGTTAATGCATATCCGTTGAAGGAAATCGTAGCTCAGAGCGACTCATGATAAACCTTATCATGTCCAACAAAATTCAGTTTCTCCGTACGAATACACCGTCAAACTGACGTGTCTCGGGAGGAGTCCTCATTTGAAAGAATACTATACTCTTTCAAGTATATGTGAAACTTATTGCTTAAGTATTTTCCATTTCGGTCTTACCGTGACGGTTTAATACTTTAGTCGATATGTTTGTCTACTTCGTGTCGAAACTTTAAAAGTTTCTGATTTGTGTTCTTCAAAAGTAATACATAACCATAACGTGATGCCACACCCGTTAAGGTCACGAAATATTCATATCCATATCTAGCCTAGCTAGATATGGGCCCACTAACTTCACTATGAATAGGGCTTACATATCGATGGCATTTATCACTATTACCAAGTAAATAGTATTTTAGGTACTTTACCTAAGGAACTAGATTCGTAGACTTTATTTGAATAATCAAATCAGTCCTAGAACCCACTCTTCAAAAGTGTGGATATACGAGTCTTGGTTATTGTGTCCTAGACAACAATACCACATTTAAGTTTCATCTGATCAGATCAGTATGAGCTATTAGTTTGTCATATTATATGTTCGAGATTTTATTTATATCAAAATATAAATACTGTTGTTCACATCTAATGTGTTTATCTCATTGTCATCTTTATATAATGAAACACTTTAGTGTTCTAGAATATAAAGGTTTATCCACAATGGATTAAACACTGATATAGAGATGATGTTTCTAGTCTAACTAGTTACATTAAACAGTTTCCTAATTTAAAGTACATCCGAAGGTAGTTCCTAAATTTAGGTATCTATGGTCGAAACAGCGACTTTCGTCCGTTTCCGATTCGTAGATTAACCTCAGCTTGAAGTCAGTATCCTGCTCACAGCAGATTCTGAACATTAATACATATATTTTATGTACCACACTAAGTATTTAAAATCCAATTTCAATACCAGTAGTGAACATAATAATGACGAATATATTTAAAGTCAGAGCCTTGCTCTTTCTTTAATTCCTTCATGTCTGCCATATCCAAACGGCAGTCTTTGGGATATGTTCTTTATCTTCCCAGAAGATCATAATGATTTTGCCTTTACCCTTTTTTCAATATTTCAGAAGTCTTTGGCCAAGCTTGGATTTCTAGAATATTGATGTAAAGTGCGCCTTGCGCTACTTTTCTAATTGCAAAGTTTGACTTTTTCTCTCTTGAGATTAGTCATTAATTCTCTAAGAATTATTAATTGCAAATAAATACTTCTTAAATCTAAATATAGATCTATTGCAAGTATATTGAATTAAGCACTAAGTCATCATCACATAAATCTTCCAAAGATTATGCTCTACTAATTTGCTTAATTCTGGGCTTAGGCTTAACAAGTTATTTTATCAAATAAAGTAACTTATTATTTATTTCCAGGACTATCCTGAAATTATTCCCAATTTGAAAATTAAACCATTTAAACATTTAATCAAGATTATGTTTTAAATGTCCAATCTTTCAATTATCTTGATTTTAATAGTCCAACTATTTAATCAATAATTAAGGTACTAATTATAATGATTACAATAGTCTAACTATTTAATCAACTATAATTCAATAGTTTAAAATCAATTATATTGATTACTATAATCCAATTATAAAATCAACTATAATTGAATAGTTTGAATATATAGTCCAACTATTTAATAAAAAACAATTTAAATATTAGTCTAACTGATATTTAAATCATAACGACGAGTGATATTTTATTGAGCGCTTATGGCAAGTAATTGAACGAGTATTGCAAATTCAATTCTTGCCTCCCACTATTTTTCGGCGAGCCTTTAACCATCTGTCGAGTACGGGGAAACCGCGTTTCCTAGTGGGCTAGGATCCCGTTAAATAACATACAATCTTGACTTTGGCCAACAAATTGTATGATATTTAACTAGGTAGATCTCTAAGATCAATTGGATCCAATCCAATTCCTAGATCCAGTAGGCGGATATCCAAATCCTTAACATATATCTTATATATGCAATACATCCAATGTATTGCCTAACCATTTTCCTCTGAATCAACTAAGCCTTGGCTTTGGCACAACAAGCTTAATGATCCCAGTCAAGCGCGACCCATTGACCATGGAAAGCTTCGTAATCAATGTCGATGGACAAGAAGTGGTCTTGACTTTGGCCAACAAACCACAACTTGGACAAGACACCAATATAGAACAAAACTCTCGTGATTCAAACACATCTTCGACGGACAAAGGGCTTGACTTTGGCCAACAACCAATGCCAATCTCGGATCTTGAGTATGAATCACTCAATGGAAGGAAAAAACGCATGATATTTGATGAGGGTTTTTCGCGTGCAAATTGGCTACCAATTTATTATCTTTGTTAAGGTCTCATCATCATACACCCTTAAACATGCATTCTAAATACATAATAAAGCGCATATGTAAATAAACAATAATGATATGCGGATGGATACTTAACACATTGATCCTAGATCAAATCTCTCTTTATCTCTCTCATAACTAGCACTTGTTATTCTTCTACCCGTTACACTACACTTCTAAAGAAACCTCATATACATTGAGGGGAATAGATGAGAAGAGAATACAAATAGAAAAGAGGGGTTAGGCTGGACACGCAGGTCCAATTTAATAAATCGAATTTATTACAACAATTTCCAAAATTGCCCCCACCCGACTAATATCCATCCGATATACATTATTCATTCATCACAACCAAGTATTCACACAAGCATGTTATCAATCAATCAAATCAAATTAATTAATCTGATAATTAGTGATCATCCAATGTTCAAACAACGATTTGATTTTGATCGAGTCAAACTCGTTTGCGAATAAGTACTCAAAGTACGAATTCTTGAATTAAATTAAACTACGTCATTAAATCCAATTTAATATGCATTCAATTCTAATTCATTATTTAATTCCAAATTAAATATTACACTTTAATAATAAACCTTTTACGACTTAAATTCCAAATTTAATCGCAACGCGTCTCAAAGACAGATTAACGTCCAACGTCAATTCAATTAAAGTCCAATGGGATTTTAATTGATTTCTTAAGGCGTGGACTTTTGGTCAACTCGGGTCAAACCGAATAACCAAAATCCAATCCGGGATTTACCCCATTAGCCCATAAATCAATCTTGGCCCATTATGCCCAATTAAACTTTAAAGGTTCATTAAATCGCATTTGGGCTTTATGGAAGTGGTTTTGGGCCCAATTGGATCCATCCAATTTGCCTAAACCTAACTTTGTACAACAAAGCCCAACAAGCCCAATGACAACTTTAAAAGCCAAAATCCAATTTCAAGGCCCAATTAATTAAATACAAAAATCCAATTTCACATTCAATTAACCTAAAGTGTATTACATGATTAATTACCCAAATTAACATTTCTAAAACATTAATTTTACAATTAATCATGCACAATTTCATTATCACATGCCCACACATTAATGAAAAATCAAACCCATTTTCATGCTTCAAAGTCTTGGCAATTTGGGGATTTTATGTCCGATTCAAATTCAATCCAATCAATTACACAATCGACATTAAATCATATACCCAAATGATTTCCAATTCATCTAATGAACAAAAAATCAAAATTCCAAGACAATTAGGGCTTATCAAATTCGGCCACCATAAGCAAATTGGGGAAAAATGATCCAATCACATTTTATGAAATTGATCCAATCAATCTTCAATTCAACTATATTTAAGCATACTTAATCATCCAATTCATAAAATCATGCTCAAATTGAAAATACCCAATTTATCATTTTAGGCCAACTTTAATATTTGGGGAAAAATGTTTCTAACATTAATTCATGAAATTGATCTAATCAATATTCAATTAAACATGTATTAAGCATACTTAAACATCCAATTTATTCAAATCATGCTCAAATACAAAATACCCAAATTTTAAGCCCTAAACTTTCATGCTTGAACCTAGGCTCTGATACCATTGTTGGTTTTATTCTAGGTCCCAAGATCATCAAACAAGCATGAAGATGTGTGAAATACATATCAAAGAAGTTGCGGAATACTTACATTGATCGGTTGAGACGAAAACAAGAACAAACTCCAAGTTTTAGTCCTTCAAAGTGGCGCCCAAATAGTGCAGTCGACTGCTCAAAAATTTCAGTTTTGAGTCTTCAAGAATCCAAGATTTGAGCTCCGAATCTTCGTCAAACGATTCCTGGCTCGTGGGTGGGTTTCCCTAACACCTTCGTATAACTCTCGGTGTGCTAGCACTTGGCTATTTAGCCACAAAAACATGCCCAAAAGGCATCATCATTCACGCCCAAGCAGTGCAGTCCACTGCCTTGGGCGTGAGCTTGGAGAGGGAAGAGAGATGAGATTTTAGGTTTTGGTTAAGGGAAAATGTGTCCAACACTTACCTTTTTATTTTCCAAAATATATTAAATCATTTACCAATGTTTTATGCCTTTTTAAAACAATAAAAACAAATGTAAATGTTTATATTAATTCTTTTACCCTTGGTAAAAGGTGAAAGTGAAAAGCATTTTACTTTTCCAAAAAGTCAAAACTTTTTCCCCCAAAATTTTCCCTCCAAATCTCAATGGTCAAAGTCAAAGAGTCAAAGTTACTTTCCAAAAAGCGATTTGACTTTTATGACTTACGATGTGATTTGCGATGCGACTTGCGGCACGTGATTTCAAAATCGACGTAACGTCGCAAACACATTCCGAGCTCGGTTTCGATAATTCTAAATTAACGATTATCTCGATGCCTCGTTAATAAATCCAATCTACTAATCACGTCGCTCGAGAATTAATTCTAAATTAATTCAAGTGCCCGAATTAAAATCTAATTTTAATTCCTAATCGAAATCCAATTTCGTTTAATATATCGAATATATTATTTATCGATTAATTCCAAATTAATCGTTCTCTCTCTTTAAAATGATATTTTATCCCAGTTAAAATATCTCCGTAATTAATCCCAGATTAATTTTCTCTCTCTTCAAATTAATCCCAGATTAATGTATAATGCGAGTCATACGTCATCGGTGTATCATTGGGAAGCGACCCATATGAGATCTCCGGATATGTTGGCAGTAAACTCGGTCGTCGGACTATCCGAACACGTAAGTACCAAGTATTACGTTTTACCGATTTTACAAGACAAGGTTGGCCTCTAACAAAGCGCCATGCCTACCCAATTCTCCGAAAATATCCTTACAGGAATATGTGATCTATATCAGGCGTAGTATACGTAGTATTGCGTATTTCGATCCAGTATCGGATGATCACGTGCTAGGCCTGGGACTGGATATGTGTCTGCCCCGTACGAAGCACATGTCGGATGTCTGGTAACTAGTCTCTATAATCAGATATACATGACCGAGTCATAATACCCCGATAGCCGCGCAGCATATAAGAGCACTAATACCGTATCCTACGTGACCATCATCTCCATATGACTGGAGTGACACTTCCGTCTTGACATCACACCCAATACACTACGATTCTCAATATACCCAGCATCGGCGTACACAGAACCTGTTAAAGCCCTGGAAGACCTCAACTAAAGTACATTGATTGTCGCAAGTATTAGCGGTGCAAGTCTCAGGTTAAGACCAAATCCACCTACCCTGATTGCAGACTCCCATAGACACAAGGTCATGCTACCAATGGGATTCTGCGGTGGTCTAATCCAGAGCGAAGTTGTTTCCCGTACCATCGGTGAAACACAACCTCCTATTACACTTACCTGAGTATCCTATACCCAGATATACGAGAATTATGCCATTATGTCTCACATAACACGCACAAGTGTAATACTAGTCTTTTACGCATCTATCGATGTCCAATCTCGACAATGCTCTGACTAGGGATGTTTAATGATTTATCCTTCGTTGATTGATACTGTCTTATATCATTCTCAATCTAGGAACAAATCATAAGGACCTCCCATCATTTATATATCTAAGGTGATCTAATCACAAATGATAGGAGTGCAATCTCCTTTGTTACATAGTTAATTTGTACAACAACACTATGATCTGTACAAATAGTGACGCTATGGGTCATAACTGTCCAACACTTACTTATTACCTCATGCAACTTACCTTATGTTTTATCAGCATAAGATATCATTAGTATGGTTTGCTCACACCTAAACATTCTTAAATTAACATGCATTAAAATACTCGTAACCCATATACTTACATATTAAATATATGCTTATGTTTATCTGTGTATGTACTTGTGTTCTTGATTTCGTATCCTTCTATATGCATCAGTACATATATTTTCGTTTCCTTACAATTTATTGTTCTTTAAACTTTAATCCCATTCCCTATGGTGTAGTTTCTACAAGCCCCAAACCCAAGTCTTAATAAGTTATATTCATGAACATTTGCTCATGTTTCATGTATATGCTTATACCTTATCATTTTTATACTTTCAATTTAAAGTTTACTGATGTCTGATGCTTCTAAATACTTATACATAATAATATTTATGTCTAACATACACATGACTTTATTCGTATTGTAAGATCCCGGGTTATTTTAGCGTAATGACGTAACGTATATTTTCGCGTATGGGGTTGCGTCCGAACGAGAAATTTATTTACATGGTAAAAGGAAACTTTCTATGAAATTAATTATGAATTTAAATTAGACAAAACTTGAAGGGTGAAATAGAAAATTACCAACTAAGTAATAAATAAATTAATTAATTAACCTAGAAACATCTAGCACTTACACACACGCACACAATTAGCGCACACAGACAAAACCGTAAACACACAGAGGAAGAAAAGAAGAGAAGAAAAGTAGAGAAACCAAGAGGAATCGAGAAAAAGTCGAGAAGAATGGAGAAACTAGAAAAAGAAGAAGAGATAAAAGAAATCAGAGGATGACCAAGAGGGAAAGAAGCTAAAAACAGAGAAGGAGAAAAAAAGAAATAACACCGAGAAAAAGGTAAAGAGAGACGATCAGCCCCGGCCATGGCTGGCGTGCCTCCAGCGCCGGCGAGCCTCTGATAGGGTGGCAGTGAACAGAACCCAGCGAGAGAGGGAGAGAGAGAGCAGCAGAGAACCGAGCAAGTCCAAGAAAGATAGAGAGAGACCGAAAGGATAGAGGGAATGAGAGAAATTGGGAAACACCCAATTGGTAAGTAATTAAGTTTATAATTTCTTTGGGTATAATTAATTTCATCAATTGGGTGTGGATTGAATTTTAGGATTTGGCTGTAACCCTAGAATCTTGGGGAATTCGGGTATATTCAAAATTGATAATGGAATGTTGTTATAAAGGTAAAGTAGTTGAATGTATGAATATGGTAATAGTAATAGTAATAGTGGGAGTATAAGACGTGGCAGTAGGGATTGGGGGAAATTTGACAGCACTCTAGGGTTTAAAGAATTTCTGGAATCGGGTTTGTTAAGTAATAAACTTGTAATTTTAATAAGTATAAGTAATTAAATAATTGCGTGAGTAATGTAGATAAGGTGGAGTGGTGCGTTCATGTCCTGTATGTTTCCTAATTATGCACATGGCAGTAAGTGAAGATGTAGTGGTGGTAGATATAGTAAAGGCAGATGGAATATGTAAAGTAATAGCAGTAAAAAAAAAGTAGAAATAGTAGGGACAGTGGTTAAGCAAGAACAGAAGTAATGACAGAAGGAATTGTAGAAACATTAGTTATGGAGGTAATAGAATAAAAATATAACAGAAATTACTTAGAATTAGGAGTTGTTGTAGAAACACCCTAGGATAATGGAAAATGATTAGTGGAAGTTACTTATTGAATAATTATTTATGTAAGATTACAAAAGAGTTACGGGTATCGCGAGTAATTGAATGAGTGATTATTCGTGTATTATATTTGAAATTTGAATTTTATGTTAGTTATTATGTTAGTCTGATTTGATAATGTAAATTAAGCTGGGATCTTGTGTATGTGAAGGCATGGTTATAAAGGTCAGTGAAGGTATAAAGCAAATTTAATAATGATGTGAGTTGTTATAATTAATTTGTCGTTGAATGTCCTTTTCTAGTAATTAAATTTATTAGTTTGAAACTTGGTTATACGTTATGGTGAGTGTAAAATTCATATTAGATTTTAAGTTCCTAAAAGCTGTGACAGTTTATAATATAAAATACTATGAGGGATGTGTTCAAGTTATGTTGATGATAATATTGGCCTACAAAAGATAAGAAAAATTTGGAATGAATGCATAAGTAAATTCGATTGTTGTATGTAAAGTATATTAGGATAGAACGAGTATACAGAATATAAGGTAGCTAAACATGAGAACATGAAAAGAATAGGATTTACATATCATTTAATTTATAGGTTTGCAAGAATGGATGTATGTATATATATGATGATATAGATAAGCATATAGAATATAAAGTCATTATAGATGAAAGTATGAAAAAGTAGAAACCATATGTCATCAGTTTATGTGTATGCATATGAATATTTGGAAGCCAAAAAGATAAGCATATAAGAAAGTATGAGAGCATGTATTGAGTAAATGTAAGCATAATGCATTGAACCTGCATGTTGGGTAATCTTTTCAGAATTTCAATTAAAACTGATTTTAAAGTTTAAAGTATTTTAGAAAATGTTTCTTACAGTTTTTCAAAAATATGGTTTTATGGTTTTCGGGTATATTTCAGAAGATGTTTTCTTTCAGATTTGAGATACCGAATACAGTTTTATGGTTTTTGGGGCATGAGGGTAAAAACTCACCCCAATATGCAACTTGATACAGTTTGGAATTGACGGATACTTTAGAATTGACGGATATAGACGCATGTGAACATGTGGAGGACTGAGGGGACGCTCTCAGATCCTCGAGCAGGACTAGGGGCTACAGGGTCCCGAAATCCTAATTTTCACAGATGTCCAGTTGAGTTATGGTCCTGGGCATCGAGTACACCCGGTTGAGTTATGGTCCTGGGTGTAGAGAGACGTCCAGTTGAGTTATGGTCCTGGACGTAGAGCAGTTTTCAGTTTTCCAATTTTCAGCACACGGTTTTCAGAAACAGAGTTTTGAAACAGTTTTTTTTTTTTATTTCAGTTTTCAGTTTTCAGATCCAAATTTTCAAGTGTAGTTTTCAGTTTTCAATTACAACTTTCAGAAAGAGTTTTTTGAAAAGAAAGTTTTTTTGAAGTATCGGTTTTATAAGAGATTCAGAATTTTAAGACAGAAATCAGATTTCGAGTAATGTTTTCAACAAAAAGTTATTCAGAAAAGGTTTTCATGCATTATATAATGCATAGCATGGATAAGTAGGATTAGTTTACAACTTATATATGTAGAACATATATTTTAGATATTACGGGAGTTATTTACAGCTTATATTAACGCATGATAGTATTTTTACATCCATATGCATGGGTGATTGTATTAGTATAAGATTGATTTGATATGAATTATATATTTTCATATGAGAAACTCATGTGAACGGTAATGTTCGATAATATGATTATATATAAATATATATTTACAGTTGATGATTGTTTAAAGAAAAGAATAAATTTATAGATCTGATTTGATGATATTTCAATGTGATAAAAGAAAATTAACTAAAGTAAAAATTCGAATTAAAACTAGTAGAGAAGTAAGTAGGAAAGTGTTAAGATATCAGAGTAATAGCAAAAGCAAGTGTTTTGAGTTCTGTAGGTTGGCGATCCGATCGATCGACCACAGATACCAGATCTTGAGGAGCCGGATAGCAGTGTTGCAGTCAGCCAGTCACTAGATCTTGGGTGGATAAGAGTCAAGTTGTTTATAAGTGTATTGTAAAGTAATTGAGTTGTTTGTAAGTTCAGTTGGATGAGTCCAAAGTTTGTAAAAGTTTTTATTTTACGTACTCTCGGGCATGGAGCCCAATTATTATGTCTTGAGTTTATTGATTTGTGTATATCATTAGTGTTGGGCCCTTTAGGTTGTATTGTGGAGCTGGACTTGATCCAGGTTGCTCGATTTTAGTGGAGGTCATGCCAAAATTTCGGCAGAGTCAGAGGCTTATGGAGTCAGGATTAGCCTGTCTCCTGCCGGTAGCATCCTGGCCTACGCGGATGTTACAAAGATGGTATTAGAGCAGAGGTTATAGAGTGTCGGTGACTACAGCTGCTGGCTATTCGACTATCTCAGTAAGTATTTATTTTGTTTAGGCCATATCGGTCTTTGCTTGTCATTTGGTTTCCAGTCTTTGCTTGTTGCGGTTTTGAATGCTCAGGTTAGGATTCGAGGACGAATCCTAGATAAGGGGGGTGAATGTAACATCCCGTGTTATTTTAGCGTAATGGCGTAACATCCCGGGTTAGGATTCGACACACGGTGGCCGGGCGCTCCCTTTTGGACTGTCGTGCCAGCCGACGGTGGCCGGTAGGCCACCAGCGCGACCAGTTCTCTTCTTCACGCCAAAATAAGTCAAGGGGGTGTGAGGGGTTTATTTGGGTTTTGCCTGTTTTGCAATTTTTGAAAACCTTAAGGATTTAAATACTAGCTGGGAAAATATCAAATAAGCCCCCGCGAATTTGCTGATCATCCCCTATCCTGGAACTTTCTGGAATTTCACATTTTCGGAGCCCTTATGACGCGATTCTCGAAAAGTGTTCAACACGAAAGTTGTTCTCTCAGAAAAATGAGTCTGATGGTTCAAGAATCAACTTGATCGGAGTTCGTTTGCTAATTCTGTGACCAAAACTGTAAACTTTACGCGTTTTACGAAAATCACGCAACTAACTTTTGTTCCCAAGCGTTTCTCAAAGCGACGAATACCCATAATATATTATTCCAACTCATATATGATTACTTGAACTCTTATTCTTCGTTATCACTCTATTCCGAGACTATAACACCGGTCCGGGAATCTTCTAGAACAGTCCCGAAAATCTGGGATGTTATATGTTAGAGGTATGAGATCTATATTATGGTTAGAGAACTGGGTAAAGGTTAGGGTTTATAAGATATAAGGGTCTTTGGGTTATGGTCTAGGGTCTAGGGTTAGAGGAGGGTTCAGGTTTGTGGTCTAGGGTAGGGTTAAGGGGATATAAAGGGGTTAGGGAATGAGGCTTAAAGATGCAAGGTCTCAGAGTTAGTCTAGTGTTCAGGGTTTGGAGTTTAAGATTTGTATGGTGTATAACTTAAATGATGTTTAGAGTTGAGGGTTTAAGATTTTTAAGGTTCTTAGTATTTATGGTTTAGAATTAGAGGTGTATAGTTTAGTGGTTGGGGTTAGAAGTCTCTGGTAAATGGTACAAAGGTTAGGGTTATGGTTCTAGTGTATATGGTATATGGTATATAGGTTAGGGTATATAGTCTAGGGGTTATGGTATATGAGGTAAAATGTCAGAGTTTAGTAGTGTATGGTCTATGAGAGGGTGCAGGGTTTAAGGTATAGTATTTAGAGTCATGTGTATATGTTAGAAATATGTCATATATGTAGGAAACACCTTTCCTAGTGCGTAACGGAAAAGCCTTTGGCTCCGGGATTGTCCTTGAAAAATTTCTTGCCTTCTCCCATTGTTGAAATCGATGGTAGACCACTTTCCCCCAACACTTGAGTGGAAATGGTAGAGATTATATTCCTTTCTAAATCCAACAAAACCTTATCAATAATCCACACATGCCATTTTATTATAATGGTAACACAATTAAGTGAAATTTCAAGCAAATAAATGTGAAGTAGACAAAGGTTAAGTAATTAGGTCCTACCTAATTAGACATAAAATGTTGGAGAGTATGGGAAGCCAAATGGACTCGTCTCCAAGATAATACATATACCATTATCTTTATAATAATATAATTACCATAGTTATGATGTAATCTCATAATCAAGCATTATCAAAATGATGTAATAATTATATCATAATTATAATTTGATTATCTCATAATCAAAAAATTCTAGAAAATATTATATTAAACTAATTTAATATAGTTTTCATTTATGAAAAATTATATTATTAATCTCATTAAGAATATATAAATATTATGTGAGCATTCCAATTATATTAGATTTTTTACAATTAATCGAACAAGCATAAGGACCAAATGGACCTATAGTTTCGAGCTCCAATAATCTTGGTATATTAATTAAACTCTTTAATTAAATATTTTGAATTATTAACTTTTGCGATATTCCACTAAGAACTCAAAATTGTACTCTAGTTATCCTAGATGGAAAATATAAGCTGAACAACTTCTATGTCCATCGATATAGTCATTACATACAGATTGGCCCTTCATGAGTATCTCATAATTAGAGCTGAGTCATAAATCTATTATATCCTTTTAATTATTTCATACCTTAAGTACCATTGATTCTCTAATAATTCCCAACAATCTCTCACTTAGACTAGAGCAAATGAAATATGTCATGTAATCATAAACCCTTTAGGTGACCTCTAAAAACTTTAGCCGATAAGGTCTTTGTAAACAAATCAGTCAGGTTTTATGCGGATGCTATTTGCGTGACATAAGCATCTATTCTCTACAATATCTCCATAATGAAATGATTTTTTCTCTCTATATGTTTACCCACTTGTGGTTTATTAGTTTTTTGGAATTCGTGCACCATTATTATCACAATAAATTATGATTTATCCATATCTAGAACAACTTTCAGATCTCCAAAGAACTTCCGGAGCCAAACTACTTCCTTAGCTATTTCACAAGCTGCTACATATTCAATCTCTTGGTGGAATCAACAATACAAGATTTCTTAATGCTCATCCACACAATGCCCCACAATTAGTGTGAACACTGATCCAGATATTGATTTCCTAAAATCGACATCCGTCTGGAAAAAATCAGAGTCAGTATATCCCCCAAGGATCATATCTTTACCAGAATATACAAGCATATAACTTCTCGTTCTCTTAAGATACTTGAGAATATATTTCACAGCCACCCAATGATCCAATCCTAAGTTGGATTGAAACCTACTGACTACTCTCACTGCAAATAAGATGTCCAGTCTTATACATAACATAACATACATAAGACAACTATAACATCCCCGATCTGGGAGATGTGATCGGCAAAGGATAGCGGAGCTAACCCATAAGCCTCTGACTTCTCGACTATACTCTTTACTACTATACAATCTAAATGTAAAGTCATGCACATGGACTATGGTCTAACTCAAAGTCATGAAATCATTTTATTTCTAATTTATATATGTGTACTCAATTATTTTTTTCTTTATAACATCTTACTAAACTCTTAAATGACTTATGCAACACTAATATAAAAATACATGCAATTTTACTTTTATTCGGACTAGACTCTTAAGTTGTTCGACTCTGTGCTGGTAGACTCCATCCATAATGACTACATCAGTATCCGTCCTCTCGAGCTCGTCTTCTGTGAAACTTGCAGTTATAGAAACTTGAGTGGGGGTTAGATCGCTATACGATCTAAGTGAGTGGACAAAACTGAAAACTAATGTAAAAACTTTTGATTCCAAAAACATTTTTATATGTAAATTTAATTTATGAAAACTTCGTCTTTCTGAAAACTGTCTTTGAAAATCTGGTTTCTGAAAACTATTTCAGAAAAACTATTTACTGAAAATCTATTCTCTGTGAATTGCTCTGTATATGAAAACCTGGACGTATGAGGGCGTTACGTATTGCCGTCCCCTATAAGACTAACGAAAGTCAGCAGTGCAAATTCATGACTTTGGGGCGTTACGTATCGCCGTCTCCCAAGCATGCCACTACTGTCTCTGAAACTAGTGGTCTGGGCGTTACGTATCGTCGTCCCCCAAGCCACAAACTGGAGCTGGGGGTGCAGATTGTTGAGTGAGGAATGAAAATAACCGAACGCAGCGGAACCCATCCGAGATCAAATCCCGAGCGAATAATTTTTTTTTGATAGTGACCAAACATAGTGTATAAAATTTTTTAATCTCAAATTTAAATTATTCCAATGTATTAAAAATATATGTCATCATATATAAATTTTTTTCATTCATCAAATTAATTACCATAATCTCAATAAATTTTTCAAACACTTTAATAAATTTATCAACATTTGAAAAATTTAATTCAAGCATCAAAATTATTTTCCAACACTTGAAAAAATAATCCAAGCACACAAAATTAATATATCAACTATATACTAATTTGTCATACACTTTAATGCTTCATTATCCTCACATACATGCTTCTAATTATTCAACACTTTTACAATAATGTTTCTCAACAAAACAATAATAAATTTACAAATTAAATTTACCAATAATTGATTTCAAGCCTTGCAAATTGTTGAAGCTTTGCATCCAAAATTCTCAAATCCTCCAAGCTTAGAACTTCCTTCTTTCTCCATCAAATTGAGCTCCTTCAATAACAAATCTTGGTGATCAAAATGTGGTTTGATCACTCAAGAATGACAACCAACTTTTCCCTAAAAATTCAACACTTAAACCGTAGGAAAAAGAAAACTTCAAGAACATAAATTAACCCTTAACACTTAGTGATTAATTTCATGGACTTGATTATTTATAGGGTAATATTTGGTGAGATTTAGGCTTGGATTTTGAAAACAAAAAAATCACATCTTTTCCCTTCACATTCGGCATTGAGGCAGAGAAGTGGAGAAGAAGCAATTTCTTGTTTATTATTTTTTTTCTTTATACGCTAGTGAGGGAGAAAGCAAAAAGCCAAGAAATTTTTTTTTTTATTAATTAAAATAAAGAAAAACAAAAAACAAACCATTTAATTAACCATGGTATTTAATTTAAATATGGTATAGGAGCAACTTTTATCTACACCACTTATTTCAAAAATTAACTTAACCAAAGTTAAAAATAAAATATCTCACTAATTTTGTAACTTAGTTATAATTAAAAGCTTTAGTTACATTAACCAAAATTATTCAATTGCTTTAACTTCATTACCTTAATTAATTAAAACCTTTAGTTGTATAAACCACGTAATTAAGTACATTAATTTTTACTAATTTAATGTAAATCAAATTTACATATATTATACAATAAACTTTTATCAACTCTTCATATAAAATTAATTAATTTAATTCATCTCATGAATTATTGGATTAAACAATTTAATCATTAAAAACCCAAAAAATACTTTGTCAATATTTGACGAAAAGTCGCCCTAGTGCTCAACGAGTAAACTTAATATAATGGAACTCTCTAGGCTCACGTTCGGTTGTTACTTATATATATACATATATATCTTATATATTTGTACACATATTCATGAAGGCCTACCCACCTACAATCATAACTAAAAACAACACGACATGTCGAACTATACATGTCGAGGTTAAAACGTTAATGTATAATCCCTTCATCATTACCGTCTCCAATTGAGTAAGGTTATAGTTTTACTGTCAAACTTTATCCACTCAATATAAAATAAATTTTCATAAGTATATTACATTAATAAATAATATATGCAAAACTCTTTTTCAATATTATTTATAACGTTAAGAAACATTTCTTCAACGAACTTTCGCCAAATATTTCTGTAATATACATTGAATATTTCTAGAAATAAAATCCAACCATATGTTGAGTTCCTAATTAGGTCCAAGAATCATCCAAATCAAGCATAAAAAACATATGAATACATCAAGGAGTAAGGCGGAATACATACTCACATTGATGGGTTTTGATGAATATGAAGAATACAAGCCTTCAAGGTCCCTCCATATGCTCGCCCAAGGCTCCTCCTTGCTTTGGACTGCTCGGTTTTGGCCCTTGTTGAACCTCCAAGATTCGGCCATGGTAGAACTCCATAGAAGCTCAAAGCTTCAAGCTCCAAAAATAAATCCAAGCTCACAAATTCGTTTCCCTATCACCATAATATAACTCAAGTGTGTGCTAGCACTCTTTCTTCTTCTTCATTTGTGTGATCAAACCAAAAAAAATGAGAAGAAATGGTCTCAAAACCGTGAGAGAGGGAAGAAGATTTTGGCTCCAAAAAGAGTGAAAACGTGAGTGGGAGAGGAGAAGCAAGCAATTTCGTTTTTGCTTGGTTGGTGGAGAGAGAAAATACAAAGCTTTATATATATGTCTTATTTTAATCATTACCAAGTAAATAAATAAACATATATTAAAAACTTTAAATCAAAAGTCAAAGCAAAAGCAAAAAGTGCTTTTCAATCACTTCACATCACTATTCACATCACATCTCTACACTTTATTAAAGTGACATGTCATATCACATCACTCAAAGTGACAAGTGATTTGACGATTGATGCGACTAGTGATTTGACGCTTGATGTGACTTGCGTGCCGCGCTCGGATTCAAAATACGAATGCGCTCGCAATCACTCTCGGGCTCGGGTTCGCTAATTCCAAATTAACGAATTTTCGTCGCGTCGTAATTAAATGATTACGCCTAGCGAAATCACTATTCACGTCGCTAACGAATTAATTCTAAATTAATTCGTTCGCCCGAATTAAAATCCATTTTAATTCCGCGTCGAAATCCAATTTCGTATAATATATCGGATATATTATTTTATCGATTAATTCTAAATTAATCGTTCTCTCTCTTTAATTAATATTTTATCCCAGATAAAATATCTCCGCAATTAATCCCAGATCAATTTTCTCTCTCATCGAATTAATCCAGATTAATTCTATCTCTCTCTTCTAATTAATCCCAGATTAATAAAGTGCGAGTCATACATCATCGGTGAATCTTCAGGAACCGACCCATGAGATCTCCGGATATGTTGGCAGTAAATACGGTCGTCGGACTATCCGAACACGTAAGTACCTCGTACTACGTTTATACCGATTTACAAGACAAGGTTGGCTTCTAGCAAAGCGCCATGCCTACCCAATTCTCCAGAAATATTCTTATAGGAATATATAGATCTATATCAAGCGTAGTATACTAAGTATTGTGCGTATCGGCCCAGTATCGGATAATCACGTGTTAGGGCTGGGGCTGGATAAGTGTCTGCCCCGTCCGAAACACATATCGGATGTCTGGTAACATAGTCTCTATAATCGGATATACATGACCTGGTCACAATATCCCGATTGGTTGCGCAACACTCAAGAGCACTAGTACCGTATCCTGCGTGACATCATCTCCACTATGACTGGAGTGATACTTCCGTCTCGACATCACATCCAATACACTACGACTCTCTGATAAACCCAGAAGTGGTGAACACAGAACCGGTCAAAGCCCCCAACCACCAAAACCAAAGTTTATCGATTATCGTAAGTATTAGCGATGCAAGTCTCAGGTTAAGACTATACACACCTACCTTGATTTCGGCCTCCCATAGACACATAGTCATAATACCAATGGGATTCCGAGGGGTCTATCCAGAGCGAAGCTGTTTCCCGTACCATCGGTGAAACACGACCTCCTATCGCACTTGCATAAGTATCCAATACTTATATATATGAGAACTATGCCGTTGTGCCCTCACAACGCGCACAAGTGCAATACTAGCCTATTCCGCATTATCGATGTCCAGTCTCGATAATACCTACGGCTAGGGATATTTAATGATTAATCCTTCGTGGACTGATACTGTCTCATATCATCTCAATCCAGGAACTAATCATAGGGACCTCTCTTCATTTATATATCTATGGTGATCTAATCACAAATGACGAGAGTGCAATTTCCTTGTTACATAGTTAATTTGCTACAACAACACAATGTTCTGTGCAAATAGTGACGCTATGGGTCATATTATCCAACAATCTCCCACTTGGCACATAGCCAGTCACTCGAGTGTCTAACACCCGAACTATGTAAGGTTCGCTCAAATTGCTGAGGAAAGGTTTTCGTCAGCGGATTTGTTTGATTATCATTTAACGCGATTTATACGATCATCACATCGCCACGATGTATGATCCGAACGAATCAGATGATATAGAAGTATATATATCTGGATCGTTGATGAGACCATTAATTCTTTAGCCTGTGCTGATGCCTAGCTCAGCTGCTAACAGAACTATATCTAATCTAATTAGATATGTATCGACCCAAATGACTTCTATTGCTGCCTCAGCTGCTGCAATTAACCCGCATGTGTTGTTTATTGGGTAACAGTATCTTGCTTGGAAGATTTCCAGCTTACTGCACCGTTATTCAAACTGTATAGTACCGTTTGCGACTTTTAGTCGTCTTTATATCGGCTATAGGAAACTTGCTACAGTGATCCCAGTCACTTCAAGTTCTCCTTCTCCATAGACTAAGACAGCATCCTTAGTTCTCTAAGAAACTAACGGATGTTCCTAACATCAATCCAGTGACTATCACTAGGATTAGCCTGTTTGTGAATCCATATGCTCAAAGCGTATGATACACCAGGTTTTGTACATTTTTCAATGTACAGTCCCACGGAGAGTATTTCGAAAGTCAAGCTTTCCCCGACATATATTTTATGGGAATATCATTTCCAAGAAATGACGTATTATCATTATTTTATAGGACAGCCACTGTCAGTGCGCTCCCACTAACCTCCTTATATACAAAAGAATTATTTTAGTTTTGAATTAAATCATACACCATTATGATTACATCAAAATGATAATTCCAAGAACTAATGCTCGTATCAGCAAGCATTATCCAAATGGATTTACGTGCGGCAACAGGTAAAAGGTTGAATCGTAATCAACACAATGTCGATAACGATACCTTTCCGTTAAAAGCCTAGCTTTATACGTTGGTATGTTGCTATCCATGTACGTCTTCCTTGAAGACTTATAGTACCAATAGGCACAATGCCATGTGGTACATCAACTAGTATCCAAACTGGTTGATATACATGGAATCCATTTCGGACTCATGACACTTTGTCATAATAGGGAGTCGATACCTCGTATCACTTCCTTGTTCTCGTGTATTCGAAGATTAATGGTATAGTTTCATCATTGATGAACTATATATGTTCCATTAAGATTCAGTGCCTAGAACAGTATTACTCTACGATTTCATCGAGTTATACTATCCTCCCACTTACCACTGCATATCGGTATTCCTCTTAGGAAAACCGCATGGTGAGCAACAATCTAATTGTTCTCTAGTGAGGTGTTAAGTACAATACTTATGGTATCCCTAGGATGACCTACAATTGGCACTTATCATATTTGGGTTTTAGTTTGGTATCATCCAAACATATGCCAAGCATACCCAAATAGTCAGGAATGAGAAACCCGGTTTCTTTCCCTTTCATATCTAATATGATATCTGTCAAACAGATTATTATGGAACCTTATTCAAAATAAGTTCTTGCACTGTTTAAAGCTTATCCGTTGAAGGAAATGGTAGCTCAAAGCGACTCGTGATTAACCTTATTATGTCTAACAAAATTCGGTTAATCCTGTTCGGACACACCGTCAAAATGACGTGTTCCGGGAGGAGTCCTCATTGAAAGAATACTATACTCTTTCAAGTATACGAGAAACTTACTGCTTAAGTATTTTCATTACGGTCTTACCGTGATGGTGTTCCGTGTCGAAACTATAAAAGTTTTCGATTTGTGTTCTTCAAAAGAAACACACAACCATTACGCGATGCCACATCCGTATAGGTCACGTAATATTTATATCCACCTCTAGCCTAGCTAGACACGGGCCCACTTGCTTCACTATGAACTAGGGCTAACAGATCGGTGGCATTTTCACTTTTACCGAGTAAAGGTGTTTTAAGCACTTTGCTTAATAAACTAGATTCGTAGACTTTATTTGAATAGTCAAATCAGTCCTAGTACCCGCTCTTCAAAAGTGCGGATATACGATTCTTGTTTAGTAGTGTCCCTGACAACTATGCCACAATTAAGTTTCTTAACTGATCAGATCAGTTTGAGCTATTTATTTGTCATGTTATGTATTTGAGATATTATTTATATTCAAAACATAAATTCTGTTATTCACATCTAATGTGTTTATCTCAATATCATCTTTATATAATAAAACACTTTAGTGTTCTAGAATATAAAGGTACACCCGCAGCGGGTTATACGCGATATAGAGATAATGTTTCTAGTCAAACTAGTTACATTATAACAGTTTCTAAATTAAGTACTAACGCGAAGGCAGTTCCTAAATTTAGATATCTACGGTTAAAACAGCGACTATCGTCCCGTTTACTATTCGCAGAGTGATCTCATCTGAAGTCAGTATCCTGCTTAAAGCAGATTCTGCACAACAGTACATATTTATGTATCACACTAAGTATTTAAAATCCAATTTCAATACTAGTTGTGAACATAATTATGACAAACATATTTGAAGTAAGAGCCTTGCTCGTCTTCAATTCCTTCTTAGGATTTGTCCTATTATCTTCCTAGAAGACCTAATCCATAATTCATTATTTTATCAAATAAAATAAATATTAATTTCCAAGACCATCTTGAAATTATTCCCAATTTGAAAATTAAATCATTTAAAATATTTTAATCCAAGATTATATTTTAAATATCCAACTTTTCAATTTTATCTTGATTACAATAGTCCAACTATTTAATCAACGATTAGTGGTACTATTTATTATAATGATTATAATAGTCCAACTATATAATCAAATATAATCCAAATTAATTAACCTCAATTACATTGATTACTATAATCCAATTATAAAATCAACTGTAAACTGAAATTAATTAATTCAAATATATTGATTAATATAATCCAATTATATATAATCAACTATAATACAGTCCAACTGTTTATTAAAACAACAATTTAAATATTAGTCCAACTAACATTTAATTAATGTGACGAGAAAAATATAAATGAGCGTGTTTAGCGAGTAATTGAACGAATGTTGCAAATTCAATACTTGCCTCCCACTATTTTTCGTCGAGCCTCTAACCCTCTGTGGAGTACTCGGGAAACCGTGTTTCCTAGTGGGCTAGGATCCTGTTAAATAACATACAACCTTGACTTTGGCCAACAAGCTGTATGCTACTTACCAGGTAGATCTCACAGATCAATTGGATCCAATCCAATTCCCAGATCCGGTTAGGTGGACATCCAAGTCCTAAACATATTGCTTATGCCAATGTATCTAATACATTTTCCTAACCTTATCCTCCGAATCATCTAGGCCTTGGCTTTGGCACAACAAACCTAATGATTCCAGTTAAGCGGGACCCATTGACAAGGAAAGTTTCGTAATCAATGTCTTTGGACAAGAAGTGATCTTGACTTTGGCCAACAAATCACAACTTGGACTAGACACCGATGTGGAACAAAACTCTCATGATTCAAATACATCCAATTGACAAGGTCTTGACTTTGGCCAACAAACCAATGCCAATCGGATCTTGAACAAGAATCATTCAATGGAAGGATAATCGCTTAATATAGAACGAGGGTTTTCGCGTGCAAATTGGCTACCAATTTAATTATCTTTGTTAGGTCTCATCATCATACACCCTTAAACATGCATTCTAAACACATAATAAAGCGTATATGAAATAAAATAATAATGATATGCGGATGGATACTTTACATTGATCCTAGATCAAATCTCTCATTTTCTCTCTCCAAAACTAGCACTTGTATTTACTTCTTCTACCCGTTACACTACACTTCTAAAGAAACCTCATTTACATTGAGGGGAATAGGTGAGAAGAGAATACAAAGAGTATATAGGTGATAAGGCTGGACACGCAGGTCCAATTTAATAAATCAAATTTATTACAATTTCCAAAATTGTCCCACCCGACTAATATCCATCCGATATACATTATTCACGCATCGCAACCATGTATTCATACAAGCATGTTATCAATCAATCTAATCCAATTAATTAATCTGATAATTAGTGATCATCCAATGTTCAAACAACGATTTGATTTTTGCTCGAGTCAAACTCGTTTTACTAATAAGTACTCAAAGTACGAATTCTCGAATTAAATTAAACTACATAATTAAATCCAATTTAATACGCATTTAATTCTAATTCACTATTTAATTCCAAATTAAATATTACACTTTATTAACGAACCTTCTACGATTTAAATTCCAAATTCAATCGTTATGGGTCTCAAAGCCCAATTAACGTCCAACGTTTATTTAATTAAAGTCCAATGGGCTTTTAATTAATTTCTTAAGGCGTGGACTTTTGGTCAACTCGGGTCAAACCGATAACCAAAGTCCAATCCGGGAGTTACCCCATAAGCCTTTAAATTAATTTTGGCCCATTAGGCCCAATTAAATAATTAAGGTTCATTAAGTCATAATTGGACTTTATGGATGCGGTTTTGGGCTAATTGGATCCAACCAATTTTGCCTAAACCCAACTTTGTACAACAAAGCCCAAAAGCCCAATTATAACATTCAAGGCCCAATTTCCAAAACAAGCCTAATTAATTAACTTATAAAATTCCAAATTTCATAATTAATTAACCTAAGTGTTATACATGATTAACCACCTAATTAATATTTCTAAAACGTCAATTAGCATACTTAATCATGCATTTCAACATCAAATAGTGTCTAACACAATTTATTAAAACCAAACCCATTTTACATGCTTTTAAGTCTTGGCATTTAGGGGTTTTTAAATCCGATTTGGTTTCAATCAAATTGAATCCACAATCATCATTTCCCAAATCAATTAAACTCATCTAATGAATCAAAATACAAAAAAACACAATGAATTTCATATCCAATTGAATTCGGCCAAGCCTACTTTAATTTGGGAAAATTGTTCCAAATCAAAATTCAATCCAATCAAACTTCAATTCAACATTACCCACTTGTTTCAAGTCATCCAATGATCAAACAAACAAAAATTCACCAAGATATTAGGGTCTTTAATTTGGGCCAACATAAGCAATTTGGGGAAATTTGTTCCAAACACAATTTCAACAAATTGATCCAATCAATCATCAATTAAACATACTTTAAGCATTCTAAATCATCCAATTTCATCAAACATGCTCAAAATCAAGTTTACCCAAATTCATCACTTTATGTCAACATAAAAAATTGGGGAAATTTGTTCCAAACACAATTTCTTCAAATTGATCCAATCAATCTTAATTAAACATCATTTAAGCATTCTCATTCATCCAATTTCACAAAATATGCTCAAAATCAAGTTTACCCAAATTCATCACTTTATGCCAACATAAAAAATTGGGGAAATTTGTTCCAAACATAATTTCTTCAAATTGATCCAATCAATCTTAAATTCAACATCATTTAAGCATTCTTAATTAATCAATTTAATCAAATCATGCTCCAATTGATTTTACCCAATTTGTCATGCCCAAAATTTGGAGAAAATTGAATCCAATCCAATTTCATGAAATTGATCATGCACAACTTCAATTCATCAACATACAAGCATACTTTAACATCCAATTTAACCAAATCATGCTTCAATTGATATCCCCAATTTTAACCCTAACTTTTTCATGCTTGATCAAGCTCAAGATACCATTGTTGAGTTCCTAATTAGGTCCAAGAATCATCCAAATCAAGCATAAAAACAATGAATACATCAAGGAGTAAGGCGGAATACATACTCACATTGATGGGTTTTGATGAATATGAAGAATACAAGCCTTCAAGGTCCCTCCATATGCTCTCGCCAAGGCTCCTCCTTGCTTTGGACTGCTCGGTTTTGGCCTTGTTGACCTCCAAGATTCGGCCATGGTGAACTCCATAGAAGCTCAAAGCTTCAAGCTCCAAAAATAAATCCAAGCTCACAATTCGTTTCCCTATCACCATAATATAACTCAAGTGTGTGCTAGCACTCTTTCTTCTTCATTTAGTGTGATCAAACCAAAAAAAATGAGAAGAAATGGTCTCAAAACCGTGAGAGAGGGAAGAAGATTTTTGGCTCCAAAAAGAGTGAAAACCGTGAGTGGGAGAGGGAGAAGCAAGCATTTCGTTTTTTGCTTGGTTGGTGGAGAGAGAAAATACAAAGCTTTATATATATGTCTTATTTTAATCATTTACCAAGTAAATAAATAAACATATATTAAAAAATTTAAATCAAAAGTCAAAGCAAAAGCAAAAAGTGCTTTTCAATCACTTCACATCACTTTCACATCACATCTCTACACTTTATTAAAGTGACATGTCATATCACATCACTCAAAGTGACAAGTGATTTGACGATTGATGCGACTAGTGATTTGACGCTTGATGTGACTTGCGTGCCGCGCTCGGATTCAAAATACGAATGCGCTCGCAATCACTCTCGGGCTCGGGTTCGCTAATTCCAAATTAACGAATTTTCCGTCGCGTCGTAATTAAATGATTACGCCTAGCGAAATCACTATTCACGTCGCTAACGAATTAATTCTAAATTAATTCGTTCGCCCGAATTAAAATCCAATTTTAATTCCCGTCGAAATCCAATTTCGTATAATATATCGGATATATTATTTTATCGATTAATTCTAAATTAATCGTTCTCTCTCTTTAATTAATATTTTATCCCAGATAAAATATCTCCGCAATTAATCCCAGATCAATTTTCTCTCTCATCGAATTAATCCAGATTAATTCTATCTCTCTCTTCTAATTAATCCCAGATTAATAAAGTGCGAGTCATACATCATCGGTGAATCTTCAGGAACCGACCCATGAGATCTCCGGATATGTTGGCAGTAAATACGGTCGTCGGACTATCCGAACACGTAAGTACCTCGTACTACGTTTATACCGATTTACAAGACAAGGTTGGCTTCTAGCAAAGCGCCATGCCTACCCAATTCTCCAGAAATATTCTTATAGGAATATATAGATCTATATCAAGCGTAGTATACTAAGTATTGTGCGTATCGGCCCAGTATCGGATAATCACGTGTTAGGGCTGGGGCTGGATAAGTGTCTGCCCCGTCCGAAACACATATCGGATGTCTGGTAACATAGTCTCTATAATCGGATATACATGACCTGGTCACAATATCCCGATTGGTTGCGCAACACTCAAGAGCACTAGTACCGTATCCTGCGTGACATCATCTCCACTATGACTGGAGTGATACTTCCGTCTCGACATCACATCCAATACACTACAACTCTCTGATAAACCCAGAAGTGGTGAACACAGAACCGGTCAAAGCCCCCAACCACCAAAACCAAAGTTTATCGATTATCGTAAGTATTAGCGATGCAAGTCTCAGGTTAAGACTATACACACCTACCTTGATTTCGGCCTCCCATAGACACATAGTCATAATACCAATGGGATTCCGAGGGGTCTATCCAGAGCGAAGCTGTTTCCCGTACCATCGGTGAAACACGACCTCCTATCGCACTTGCATAAGTATCCAATACTTATATATATGAGAACTATGCCGTTGTGCCCTCACAACGCGCACAAGTGCAATACTAGCCTATTCCGCATTATCGATGTCCAGTCTCGATAATACTACGGCTAGGGATATTTAATGATTAATCCTTTGTGGACTGATACTGTCTCATATCATCTCAATCCAGGAACTAATCATAGGGACCTCTCTTCATTTATATATCTATGGTGATCTAATCACAAATGACGAGAGTGCAATTTCCTTGTTACATAGTTAATTTGCTACAACAACACAATGTTCTGTGCAAATAGTGACGCTATGGGTCATATTATCCAACACCATATGGACTGACGAGATAGAAGAACCCATCTCCATAAGCCTCTTGTTCTAACGAAATTCGGCATGATGTATTCGTAACATCATGCAACCTGGCCTGTAGCCAGCATCCATATACAACAAGAACATAACAATCTCGGCCTCAGGCCGGTAACTCAACATCAACACATTCATCAACAAGGCCTCATGTCTGCACTCAATGAACAAAACATAAACGACTTGGCCTCCGGCCAGAACTCAAAATGAAACTATACCATTACATGACTTATACAAATGAGATGCAAATACAAAAAACCAAAAAGGGCCGTGGGTGTAACATCCCGCCTAGGCCAGGATGCTACTGGAAGGAGACAGGCTAACCCTACCTCCATAAGCCTCTTATTCTGATTAAATTTCGGCATTATGTATTCGTAATATCACGCAACCTAGCTTATAACCAGCATCATGAGACAACCTGCTCACATACTCAACATAAATACAAATATCATCAAGGCCTCAGGCCTGAACTCAACAAGCAAAAGTAAATACTTGGCCTTCGGCCACAACTCAAAACTAAAACTATTCTATTTCATTACATATACAACTGAGATATAAATGCTAATGCAAATACAAATAGAAAACAAGTAGTTGTGATGACCCAACTTGACCCAGGACTCAATGACATCCTCGACTGCAATTGGGGCGATCCACTGTCTTCAAAGTCTTCACCGAACATCTGCTGGTTCTATATGACAGCTACTGACCTGCAAAACTACAAACTATTGGAATGTGAGTCATAATGACTCAGTAAGTAAGTGAGTCATAATGACTCAGTAAGTAATCATGCAAATGGTTATAAAGTTTTAATTAAATGTCTATTCCTTATTCATTTCACAAACCTGACACTTGTACTTTACCTTAACTGATCAACACCTGCCAACTTCTGTTTGCTATTAAACTATCAAACTTCTATATTACATATGTGTGTGTATATGTGTGTGTGTATATATATATATATATATATATTCCTATATCACCAACACGAGAAGTTCCATCATACTATTGGTGCATAACACTAAATTCTGCATACTCTCTATACTTGTTACTAATCAGGTTTAAGTATTTATCATAACTTTCTCTCTTCCATTATCTTGAAATATCATCAAATCAGATACCTACATCTTAATTCTGTTAACTATCAAATCCACTACCCATAGTTACATGCATGAGTTACCATTTCATCAAGACTAGCATTCATATAGTATGTTCTTTCTAAGTAAGTAAGCAACTCATACAATCATCATTAATACGTATTCATTCAAATAAGGTCATACTACCATGCACGCGTATTTACAACCGCGATACTTCTATATGAACGTGTTCCATACAAGATTAACCATATGTGTATGCGGATGCAGTCATGTCACAAATATTTATGTCAACTAAATGCTTTTAAATGATAACTAAAACATATGATTTAAATATGTAACTTGTAAACCATACTTTTTTTAACATGCAAATGCTTTCATAAGATACTTTTGAAATCTTTTCTAAAATGCCGTTTTCGAAAAACTCTTTCTGAATTCTTTATCTGAAAGTTTCTTTCTGAAAACTCTTTTCTGAAGGCGTTACTTGAAAACTAGTTTCTGCTTTAAAACTCTTAATCGCTCGTAAAATCGATATTTCAGAAAACTTTCTTTTCTAAAAGGCTCTTTCTGAAAACTGTATCTGAAAGCTGAGATCTGAAAACTGTTTCTAGAATCTGGTTTCTGAAAACTACTTACTAAGGTCTAACTTTTGAAAACCATGTTTTGATGATTTGAAAACCGTGTGCCGAAAATCTGGTTTTTCTGAAATCTAAGCACTGAAAATCTGAAAACTATGTACTGGAAATCTGAAAACTTCTCTACTTCAAGGACCATAACTCAACTGGACGTCTCTCTACACCCAGGACCATAACTCAATTGGGTGTACTCGATGCCTAGGACCATAACTCAACTGGGCATCTCTGAAAATCAGGATTTTGGGACCATGTAGCCCATAGTCCTGCTCGAAGATCTGAGAGCGTCCCCTCAGTCCTCCACATGTGCACATGCATCTATATCCGTCAATTCCAAATTATCCATCAATTCCGACCTGTATCTCAAGTTACATACTTGGGTGAGTTTTTACCTCATGTCCCGAAAACCATAAAACCATAATCTGTAACTCAAACTGTAGAAAGAAACATTTTCTGAAATACGATTCTTTTCAATAGCATTTGAGATCTTTCTTTAAAATATTTGAAATTATTGAAAAACATTGTTGTCGTATGCTCAACCGTTGAAAACCTAAAACACACACACACACATGCACGTGCATATATGCATATCTCATGCTTCTTTCTACTCTAGCCATGATTTTCTCAATAATGATCTTACTAACTATCAACAGAATGTTTGTTCAAACTAAACATGCTAAATTTATCTTACATTCATACATATCTATATTTATCTATATATGCACACCACAACTTAGCTTACCTTTATAACTTACCTTACTGGTGGCTCACAGTCGATATATTGCACAATTTATATTCATACACATACATTTGAAGCTCTATTACTATATTAGACATCAAGCTTATTTGAGTTCCAATGTCTTAGTTCTTAAACTGCTTTGCCATTTTCTAACTATCAACTTGTGCTCAGAAATCTCAAATCATAATCTTTTATATATTCTCATGTCATGCATATGTTACTCATTTATGTTTTCTACCATCTTATATACATGTATCAGTACTCACTAGTTTTTATTTACTGATGCATGCTAATATTCGTATACAATGCATAAAATACAGACTTTCATTCATATCACTAATTTATATATGATTATCTCATTTATAACTGTATCCCATTCCCTAGGGTGTAGTTTCTACATCTCTCATACCCAAGTCTTATTAAATTATATTTATGACCTTATTTATGTGTTCTCATCATATATCTCTATATTTTGATATGCTCATACTTATTTCTTACTCATACCTTTGCTCATAATCGCTTATTCTTATCTATATGTGTATCTAGTTACACATGTTTCTTTCTTCCACACTCATCTTTATATATAAATATATACTTGTTTCATGCATATACTATACAAAATTCTAGTACATAATTAATTCCGAATGCTACTAAATCTTTAAGTATTAGAAGCATGTGTTACTTACCTGGCTAGGCAGACACTCATAATCCCGGTCCGATCTGCCAAAACAAATCACAACATTTGTCAGAACCGCTATTCGCAGGACTTTCAACTCATCTAAAACAACTAAGGGTTTCCCCGAAACACCCGAATCATCTCTGGTACTACGATCTAAACTTCATTACTCTAATACATGCTTACATACTATTCTAAACTAGCTAGATAAGTCATATTCTCACTTTACGAGTTTGCGGCAAAACCAGCGGAAAAGTTTCCGCAAATGCTACGGAAGTCTCAAACCCTCCGGACTAACCCAAAATTACCTAATTACCCTCGCAATATCATATTTACATTATAACTATAGTTACGATCAACTACGCTCATTCGCTCGAGAAACTCTGTTTTACCAGAAACTCGCTAATTCTACCGGATCAATCATATCTCATCTGATTCTCCCCGGATTCTACCACATTTATCGTTTTAACATATTAAAATATATCCAATTCATCTCATGCAAATTCGTTACACTACGAAACTATCGGAAACATCCGAATACAAATCGATACACTTTGAAATATCAAATTCTAAATGGAAAGTCGTACCGAAATTTCGAGGCCATATTCAGACTCCCAACGGCGCTACTGTTGAACATGGGTTTACTGTTCATCGACACTTTCTTCCTTGTTTCGTGTGCAATTGGCCGTTGTTTGGTGAAATCAACCCCGCACACTCGTAGTACTCGCCGAGGGCTTCGATTTGGTAGGTGGCTTGGGCCGTGAAACGAACCGACGAGCCGGATCTGACCAACCCATTGCCGCACCTCATCTTCTTCTCACCGTCACTGATGCAAGCGTCAATAGCGTCGCCGCCGGCCACCCAGGTGTGCATCGAGGTCCGGCGGTCCGATCGGCACCGGTGCGCCGGCCAATGATGGCCGGAGCTGCTGCAGGTGACCTCTTCTTCTCCAAAGGGCGTGAGGGTACCGGTGAGGGAGATGGAGAAGGTTTGATCAATTTGCAATTTACCAAAACTTTAAGGCTTTAAATACTGCCTGGAAAATAACAAAAAGCCTCTGCAAAAATTACAAATCAACCCCTATTCTGGAACCTTCTGGAATATCGCAATTTCGGAGCCCTTCTGATGTGATTCTCGAAAAGTTTCAACACAAAAGTTGTCCATCTCGGAAAAATGAGTCCAATGGTTCAAGAATCGTCTCGATCAGAGTTCGTTTTCTATCTTGGTGACCAAAACCTTAAACTTTACGCGTTTTACGAAAATCGCGTAACTGACTTTTGATCCTTTGCGTTTTCCGACGCGACGAAAATTCATAATATAATATTCCAACTCATATAACATCACTTAAAATCTTATTCTTCATCATCATCATGCTCTGAGACTAAAACATCCATCCGGGAATCTTCTAGAACTATCCCGAAAATCTGGGATGTTAAATTCACCCCTTCTTATAAAATTTCGTCCTCGAAATTTCTCCGTCCTTATAACTATTGCTTCCGACCCAGTCTCATGTGCGGGAACTATCTTACTCTAAACTCCACCAATATAATTTCTCTGTCTCAACTGTTAACTAATCTCTATCTATAAACTAAGATCCTTAACAGTTTATCATCGGCTTTAAGCTAACTATACTGGTCCAATTCTCATCTCTGGCTATACTGTTCTGGCTCTTTTCTTTGACTGTACTGCTCTGGTTCTTATCTCAAATCATCTGGCCTCACTCGGGCCCTATACTGATTCTATCTTATCTTTGCTGATTCTCTGATCCGAAAGGCTGCAAAAGTACTAACTTAATCCAATATCTTCCTATACGAAGATAGCTAATCTATTCACAGTAAATGAGTCACCCACGGACTCATATTCAAGCAAACATGACACTGAACAATACATTCATATCATATCAAATAATCATATAAAATACATATAAAGACCTACGTGGTCCTTACCAAACTGAAGACAATCTCCGACAACTAAATCCCCACAATTGTAATCACTGACTTCTAAACCATGCTACTGACTCTGACTCTTAAACCATGCTCTAATACCAACTTTGTAACATCCCGCCTAGGCCAGGATGCTACCGGCAGGAGACAGGCTAACCCTACCTCCATATGCCTCTTATTCTGACGAAATTTCGGCATGATGTATTCGTAACATCATGCAACCTGGCTTATAACCAACACCATGAGACAACCTGCTCACATACTCAACATAAATGCAAATATCATCAAGGCCTCAGGCCTGAACTCAACAAGCAAAAGTAAATACTTGGCCTCCGGCCACAACTCAAAACTAAAAATATTCTATTTCATTACTTATACAACTGAGATACAAATGCTAATGCAAATACAAATAGAAAACAAGTAGTCGTGATGACCCAACTCGACCCAGGACTCAATGACTTCCTCGACTGCAATTGAGGTGATCCACCGCTTCAAAGTCTTCACCGAACATCTGCTGGTTCTATATGACAGCTACTAACCTACAAAACTACAAACAATTAGAATGTGAGTCATAATGACTCAGTAAGTAATCATGCAAATGGTTATAAAGTTTTAATTAAATGTCTATTCCTTATTCTTTTCACAAACCTGACACTTGTACTGTACCTTAACTGATCAACACCTGCCAACTTCTATTTGCTATTACACTATCAAAATTCTATATTACATATGTGTGTGTGTGTGTGTGTGTGTGTATATATATATATATATATATATATATATATATATATAATCGTATATCACCAACACGAGAAGTTCTATCATACTATTGGTGCATAACTTAAATTCTGCATACTCTCTATACTTGTTACTAATCAGGTTCAAGTATTTATCATAACTTTCTCTCTTCCATTATCTTGAAATATCATCAAATCGGATATCTACATCTTATTTCTGTTAACTATCAAATCCACTACCCATTGTTACATGCATGAGTTACCATTTCATCAAGACTAGCTTCTTACAGTGTGTTCTTTCTAAATAAGTAAGCAACTCATACAATCATCATTAATACGTATTCATTCAAATAAGGTCATGCTACCATGCACGCGTATTTACAACGTGATACTTCTATATGAACTTGTTCCACACAAGATTAACCATATGTGCATGCGGATGCAGTCATGCCAAAATTTTATGTCAACTAAATGCTTTTAAATGATAACTAACATATGATTTAAATATATAACTTGTAAACCATACTCTACTTAACATGCAAATGCTTTCATAAGATACTTTTGAAATCTTTTCTGAAATTCTATTTTCGGAAAACTCTTTTCTGAATTCTTTATCTGAAAGTTTCTTTCTGAAAACTCTTTTCTGAAGACGTTACTTGAAAACTAGTTTCTGCTTTAAAACTCTGAATCGCTCGTAAAACCGATATTTCTGAAAACTTTCTTTCTAAAAGGCTCTTTCTGAAAACTGTATATGAAAGCTGAGATCTGAAAACTTTTTCTAGAATCTAGTTTCTGAAAACTGCTTACTAAGTTCTAACTTTTGAAAACCATGTTCTGATGATTTGAAAACCGTGTTACTGAAAATCTGGTTTCTGAAATCTAAGCACTGAAAATCTGAAAACTGTGTACTGGAAATCTGAAAACTGCTCTACGTCCAGGACCATAACTCAACTGGACGTCTCTCTGCACACCCAAGACCATAACTCAACTGGGTGTACTCGATGCCCAGGACCATAACTCAACTTGGCATCTCTGAAAATCAGGATTTCGGGACCCTGTAGCCCCTAGTCCTGCTCGAGGATCTGAGAGCGTCCCCTCAGTCCTCCACATATGCACATGCGTCTATATCCATCAATTCCAAATTATTCGTCAATTCCGAACTGTATCTCAAGTTAAATACTGGGGTGAGTTTTTACCTCATGCCCCGAAAACCATAAATCCATAATCTGTAACTCAAACTGTAGAAAGAAACAGTTTTTGAAATACGATTCTTTTCAAAAGCATTTGAAATCTTTCTTTAAAACATTTGAAATTGTTGAAAAACATTGTTGTCGTATGCTCAACCGTTGAAAACCTAAAACACACACACACACATGCACTTGCATATATGCATATCTCATGCTTCTCTCTACTCTAGCCATGATTTTCTCTTTAATGATCTTACTAACTATATGCTCAAATATCAACAAAATGTTTGTTCAAACTAAACATGCTAAATTTATCTTACATTCATACATATCTATATTTATCTATATATGGACACATTCAACCATCACAACTTAGCTTACCTTTATAACTTAACTTACCGGTGGCTCACAGTCGATATATTGCACAATTTATATTCATACACATACATTCGAAGCTCTATTACTATATTAGACATCAAGCATATATGAGTTCCAATGTCTTAGTTCTTAAACTGCTTTGTCATTTTCTAACTATCAACTTGTGCTCAAAAATCTCAAATCATAATCTTTTATATATTCTCATGCCATGCATATGTTACTCATTTATGCTTTCTACCATCTTATATACATGTATCAGTACTCACTACTTTTTATTTACTGATGCATGCTAATATTCGTATACAATGCATAAAATACAGACTTTCATTCATATCACTAATTTATATATGATTATCTCATTTATAACTGTAATCTCATTCCCTAGGGTGTAGTTTCTACATCCCCCATACCCAAGTCTTATTAAATTATATTTATGACCTTATTTATGTGTTCTCATCAATATATACTTACATGTGCGTCTCTAAACTTTTATATGCTCATACTCATTTCTTACTCATACCTTTGCTCATAATCGCTTATTCTTATCTATATGTGTATCTAGTTACACATGTTTCTTTCTTCCACACTCATCTTTATATATAAATATATACTTGTTTCATGCAGATACTATACACAATTCTAGTACATAATTAATTCCGAACGCTACTAAATCTTTAAGTATTAGCAGCATGTGTTACTTACCGGGGTAGGCAGACACTCCTAATCCCGGTCCGATCTGCCAAAACAAATCACAACATCTGTTAGAACCTCTATTTGCGGGACTTTCAACTCATCTAAAACAACTACGGGTTTCCCCGAAACACCCGAATCATCTCTGGTACTACGATCTAAACTTCATTACTCAAATACATGCTTACATACTATTCTAAACTAGCTAGATGAGTCATATTCTCACTTTACGCGTTTGCGGTAAAACCAGCGGAAAAGTTTCCGCAAACGCTACGGAAGTCTCAAACCCTCCGGACTAACCCAAAATTACCTAATTACCCTCGCAATATCATATTTACATTATAACTATATTTACGATCAAGTACGCTCATTCGCGCGAGAAACTCTATTTTACCGGAAACTCGCTAATTCTACCAGATCGATTATATCTCATCCGATTCTCCCCGGATTCTACCACATTTATCTTTTTAACATATTAAAACATATCCAATTCATCTCATGCAAATTTGTTACACTACGAAACTATCGGAAACATCCGAATACAAATCGATACACTTTGAAATATCAAATTCTAAACGGAAAGTCGTACCGAAATTTTGATGCCATATTCAGACTCCCAACGGACATACGAACACGTTGGTGTCGACGGAACTCTGATCGGAGCTACTGTTGAACATGGGTTTACTATTCATCAATGCTTTCTTCCTCGTTTCATGTGCAATCGGCCGTTGTTCGGTGAAATCAACCCCGCACACTCGTAGTACTCGTCGAGGGCTTCGATTTGGTAGGTGGCTCGGGCCATGAAACGAATCAACGAGCCGGATCCGACCAACCCATTGCCGCACCTCATCTTCCTCTCGCCGTCGCTGATGCCAGCGTCAATAGCCTCGCCGCCGGCCACCCAGGTGTGCGTCGAGGTCCGGCGGTCCGATCGGCACCGGTGCGCCGACCTGAGGTGGCCGGAGCTGCTGTCGGCGATCTCTTCATCTCCAAATGGCGTGAGGGTACGGGTGAGGGAGATGGAGAAGGTTTGATCAATTTGTAATTTACCAAAACTTTAAGGCTTTAAATACTGCCTGGAAATAACAAATAAGCCCCTGCGAAAATTACAAATCAACCCATATATTGGAACCTTCTGGAATATCACAATTTCGGAGCCCTTCTTATGTGATTCTCGAAACATGTTCAACACGAAAGTTGTCCATCTCAGAAAAATGAGTCCGATGGTTCAAGAATCATCTCGATCAGAGTTCGTTTTCTCTCTTGGTGACCAAAACCGTAAATTTTACGCGTTTTACGAAAATCGTGTAACTGACTTTTGATTCTTCCCGTTTTCTGACGCGACGAAAATTCATAATATAATATTCCAACTCATATAACATCACTTAAACTCTTATTCTTCATCATCATCATGCTCTGAGACTAAAACATCCGTCCGGGAATCTTCTAGAACTATCCCGAAAATCTGGGATGTTAAATTTCGATCGGAGCTACTGTTGAACATGGGTTTACTGTTCATCGACGCTTTCTTCCTCGTTTCGTGTGTAATTGGCCATTGTTCGGTGAAATCAACCCCGCACACTCATAGTACCCGTCGAGGGCTTCGATTTGGTAGGTGACTCGGGCCATGAAACGAACCGACGAGCCGGATCCGACCAACCCATTGTCGCACCTCATCTTCCTCTCACCATCACTGATGCCGGCATCAATAGCGTCGCCGCCTGCCACCCAGGTGTGCGTCGAGGTCCGGCGGTCTGATTGGCACCGGTGCGCCGACTTGAGGTGGCCGGAGCTGCTACCGGCGACCTATTCTTCTCCAAAGGGCGTGAGGGTGTGGGTGAGGGAGATAGAGAAGGTTTGATTAATTTGCAATTTACCAAAACATTAAGGCTATAAATACTGCCCGGAAAATAACAAATAAGCCCTTGTAAAAATTACAAATCAACCCCTATTCTGGAACCTTCTGGAATATCGTAATTTCGGAGCCCTTCTGATGTGATTCTTGAAAGGTATTCAACCCAAAAGTTGTCCGTCTCGGAAAAACTAGTCTGATGGTTTAAGAATTGACTCGATCGGAGTTCGTTTGCTTTTTTGTTGACAAAAACTGCAAACTTTACGCGTTTTACGAAAATCATGTAACTGACTTTTGATCCTTCGCGTTTTCCGCCGCGATGAAAATTCATAATATAATATTCCAACTCATATAACATCACTTAAACTCTTATTCTTCATCATTATCATGCTTCGAGACTAAAACATCCGTCCGAGAATCTTCTAGAAAAATCACGAAAATCTGGGATGTTACAGTGATGACCCATAACTCGACCCAGGACTCTCTTGACTGCAATTGGGGCGATCCACCGTCCTCAAAGTCTTCACCGAACATCTGTTGGTTCTATTTGACAGCTACTGACCTGCAAAACTACAAAATGCAGTGGTGTGAGTCATAATGACTCAGTAAATAACTATGTTCCAAACTTTAACATACAAACTCATACAAGGTTTATTTCTTAATATATTGATGACTTAAATTGTCTGTAGTCTCATATAATTCTCAAATCTAAGTTGACTGCAAAATTCTTATTCAAGTTTAGATGTTACCACTTATTACAATATTTATGTTCTAACTCACACACCTTTACATCTTGTTTCATACTTAAACTTTAAATATCTATACTATGGTCATTAAGCTCTTTAAATCCATATATTGTACCAAAACGCATTACATATCCACTACGTTACTTTAATATCTTTCCACTTTTCTATATATTTACTTTGTATCTAGTTCTGGTATTTAATTTAAAACCTCTTATTCTTACCTTCTTTGAAATATCATCAAGTCGGTTGTACTAAAATATTATCTCTGTCAGACACTTAACCTACTATCACTGATCATGTATACATACACAAATAATCATTGCAACATGTTCTAGCATTCTTACCATATGTTCTTTCCTTCAAATATTTATCACACATTAAATATTCACAAGGAGAATTTCTCATATAGCCCTATATCTCATACCAACATCTTCTACGAATACATACAAACATAATTATGATACCATGTATCAATGTTAGCTATATGCATCTAAATGTACTCATGCTATAATGCATTACCATCAACTATATGCATCTCAAATAACTTACTAGAATACATGATTTATATGCAATAATTGCAAATCATACTTCACTCCAACATGTTATGTCTTTAGAAGATACTCTTTGAAAACTCTTTCTGAAAAACTATTATCTAAAAGTCTCTTTGCTGAAAACTTTACTTTACTTTCTCTTTTTAAAAAATCTCTTTCTGAAAACTGTATCTGAAGACTTAAAACTGTATTTCAAAACTGTAAACTGTACTTGAAAAACTGTTTCTGAAAAACTGTATACTATAATCTGGTTTCTGAAATCTAGGCAATGAAAATCTGAAAACTGTATGTTAAAGATCTGAGGCATCTATGAAAAATTGGTGGAACTCGATGCCTAGGACAACAACTTAACTGCGGCATCTATGAGGCGGTGGTGCCCTACGTCTAGGACAACAGCTCAACTAGCAACGTAGAGCTCTACACCCAGGACAACAGCTCAACTGGCAGTGTAGCCACCACTAGGACCAGGTACACGATCCTAAGCCGCTATCCTGGCCCTACATGTGCATATATTCTCTGTATCCGACAATTCCAACTATATCTCAAGTTAAATATTGGGGTGGGGTTTTACCTCATGCCCCGAAAATATGAAACTGTAAATAAACTTTTACAAACTTAAATCAAATCCCAAACTGTAAAGAATATCTTTTTCAAAACATTTGAAAACTAGTTTTGTAACACTTTGAAACTTAAAACACTTTTAGCTTTAACTTAACTTCTGAAAACCATAACAAATGCATAATCTTATATATATATACATGTACATGCAAACTCTATGCTCACACAAACTATTTTGATATTCATACTTATTTATATGCTTACATGTGTAAAAAACAACATGCTCAAGATCTCATTTACATATGTTCTTATGCACAATTACTCTGTTCACTTTAAACATACATCAAGATACTATTTTCACAAAACACATACCTACCATATACTAACTTACTTATTTCTCCATGCATACCTACCCGCTTTTGTACTAATGTGCTTACTTTTTGATAATTTATCATTCTTAAACTTTGTTCTCATTCCCTAGGGTGTAGATTTCTACAACCCCCATACCTAAGTCTCAATAAATTATATTCATGAACATTTGCTCAAGTTTCATGTATATGCTTATACCTCGTCATTTTATACTTTCAATCTAATGCCTACTGATGTCTGATGCTTCTAATACTTATACATATTAACATTTATGTCTAACATAAACATAACCTTATTCGTATGTTCTATATATATATATATACTAGTTTATACCTGCCTATATATATATATATATATATATATATCTTTATATATATATATATCTTTACTTTTATACGTTCATGCTTATCTTTTGCTCATACGTTTGCTTATAATTACTTGTTCTTATCTATATGTGTATATAAGTACACATGCTTCTTTCTTCTACATTCACCCTTATATAATATAAATATATTGGTTTCATGCATATAACTATATACAAATTTACTATATTATTAATCTCGAACAACATTAAATTTCTTAAGTATTCTAAGCATGAGTTACTTACCTGGCTAGGCAGACACTCCTAATCCCGGTCCGATCTGTCAAAATAAGTAGCAAAATACGGCCAGAACCGCTATTTGCAGAACTTCTACTCATCTATAAAAAAACTACGGACTTTCTCGGAATACTCAAACCCTCACCGACTCTACGGTTTAAGCTTCATTACTCTAAAATGTCTTTTTATACTATTCTGAACTAACTAGATACCTCAGGTTCTCATTTTACGCGTTTGCGGTAAAACTTACGGAAAAGTTTCCGTAAACGCTCTCCGAACTAGTCCATAATTACTTAATTACTCTCGCAATATCATATTTATATTTCATCCAAGGCTATGGTCATCTAAACTCAATCGCGCGAGAAACTCCGTTTTACCGGAAACTCGCTAATTCTACCGGATTGATCCAATATATTCCGTTTCTCCCCGGATTCTACCACATTTATTGTTTTAACATATTAAATCATATTCAATTCATTTCATGCTAATTCGTTACACTACGGAACTACTGGAAACATCCGAATATAAATCGTTTCACTTTAAAATAACAAATTCTAAACGGAGAGTTGTACCGAAATTCTGAGGCCATATTCGGAATCCCATCGGCCATATGAACGCGCTGGTGCGATCAGAATTCCAATCAGAGTTACTGTTCATCTAGTATACTATTTAGTGTGAACACCGAACCAGATATTGATTTCCTAAAATCGACACCCGTCTGAAAAAAATCAGAGTCGGTATATCCCCCGAGGATCATATCTTTACCAGAATATACAAGCATTTAACTTCTCGTTCGCTTAAGATACTTGAGAATATATTTCACAGCCACCCAATGATCCAATCCTAAGTTGGATTGAAACCTACTGACTACTCCCACTGTAAAGAAGATGTCCAGTCTTATACATAACATAACATACATAAGACAACTATAACATCCCCGATATGTAAGATGTTACCAGCAAGGGATAGCAGAGCTAATCCCATCAGCCTCTGACTTCTCGTCTATACTCTTTACTACTAAACAATCTAAATGTAAAGTCATGCACATGGACTATGGTCTAACTCAAAGTCATGAAATGATTTTATTTCTAATTTATATATGTGTACTCAATTATTTTTTTCTTTATAACATCTTACTAAACTCTTAAAATGACTTATGCAACACTAATATATAAATACATGCAATTTTACTTTTATTCGGACTAGACTCTAATGTTGTTCGAATCTGTGCTGGTAGACTCCATCCATAATGACTGCATCAGTATCCGTCCTCTCGAGCTCATCTTCGGTGAAACCTGCAAGTTATAGAAACTGGAGTGGGGGTTAGATCGCTATATGATCTAAGTGAGGGGACTAAAACTGAAAACTAATGTAAAAACTTTTGATTCCGAAAACATTTTTATATGCAAATTTTATTTATGAAAATTTCATCTTTCTGAAAACTGTCTTTGAAAATCTGGTTTCTGAAAACTATTTCTGAAAAACTATTTACTGAAAATCTGTTCTCTGTGAATTGTTATGTATATGAAAACCTGGTCGTATGAGGGCGTTAGGTATCGCCGTCCCCTATAAGACTAACGAGAGTCAGTAGTGCAAATTCATGACTTTGGGGCGTTACGTATCGCCGTCTCCCAAAGCATGCCACTACTGTCTCTGAAACTGGTGTTCTGGGCGTTACGTATCGTCGTCTCCTAAGCCACAAACTGGAGCTGGTGGTGCAGATTGTTGAGTGAGGAACGGAAATACCGAACGCAGCGGAACCCATACAAGATCAAATCTCGAGCGAATAATTTTTTTCGACACTGACCAAACATAGTGTATAAAATTTTTTAATCTCAAATTTAAATTATTCCAATGTATTAAAAATATATGTCATCATATATAAATTTTTTCATACATCAAATTAATTACCATAATCTCAATTAAATTACACACTTTAATAAATTTATCAACATTTGAAAAATTTAATCCAAGCATCAAAATTATTTTCCAACACTTGAAAAAATAATCCAACCACACAAAATTAATATATCAACTATATACTAATTTTTCATACACTTTAATGCTTCATTATCCTCAAATTCATGCTTCTAATTATTCAACACTTCCACAATAATTTTTCTCAACAAAACAATAATAAATTTACAAATTAAATTTACCAATAATTGATTTCAAGCCTTGCTAATTGTTGAAGCTTTGCATCCAAAATTCTCAAATCCTCCAAGCTTAGAACTTCCTTCTTTCTCCACCAAATTGAGCTCCTCCAATAACAAATCTTAGTGATCAAAAGGTGGTTTGATCACTCAAGAATGACAACCAACTTTTCCCCAAAAATTCAACACATAAACCCTAGGAAAAAAAAAACTTCAAGAACATAAATTAACCCTTAACACTTATAGATTAATTCCATGTACTTGATTATTTATAGGGTAATATTTGGTGAGATTTAGGCTTGGATTTTGAAAACAAAAAAATCAAATCTTTTCCCTTCACATTCGGCAGTGAGGCAGAGAAGTGGAGAAGAAGCAATTTCTTGTTTATTTTTTTTTTTTATTTCTTTATACTCCAGTGAGGGAGAAAGCAAAATGCCAAGAAATTTTTGTTTTTATTAATTAAAATAAAGAAAAATAAAAAACAAACCATTTTAATTAACCATGGTATTTAATTTAACTATGGTATAGGAGCAACTTTTATCTACACCACTTATTTCAAAAATTAACTTAACCAAAAATAAAATATCTCACTAACTTTGTAACTTAGTTACAATTAAAAGGTTTAGTTACATTAACCAAAATTATTCAATTGCTTTAACTTCATTACCTTAATTAATTAAAACTTTTAGTTGTATAATCCACGTAATTTATTTTGTACATTAATTTTTACTAATTTAATGTAAATCAAATTTACATCTATTATACAATAAACTTATATCAACTCTTGATATAAAATTAATTAATTCAATTCATCTCATGAATTATTGGATCAAACAATTTAATCATTAAAAACCCAAAAAATACTTTGTCAACATTTAATGAAAAGTCGCCCTAGTGCTCAACGAGTAAACGTAATATAATGGAACTCTCTAGGCTCACGTTCGGTTGTTACTTATATATATATATATATATATATATTATATTCGTACACATATTCATGAAGGCCTGCCCACCTACAAATCATAACTAAAAACAACACGACATGTCGAACAATACAAGTCGAGGTTAAAATGTTAATGTATAATCCCTTCGTCATTACCGTCTCCAATTGAGTAAGGTTATAGTTTTACTGTCAAAACCTTATCTACTCAATATAAAATAAATTTTCATAATTATATTTCATTAATAAATAATAAATGCAAAACTCTTTTTCAATATTATTTATAATGTTAAAGAAACAATTTTTTCAATGAACTTTCGCCAAAATATTTCTGGAATATACTCTGAATATTTCTGGAAATAAAATCCAACCATATGGACTAACGAATCCTCATTATTAACACACACACTGATCTTCGAAAGCATCGATATATACCTTATAGTATGTAACATCCCGCCTGGGCCAGGATGCTACCAGCAGGAGATAGGAGAACCCATCTCCATAAGCCTCTGGTTCTAACGAAATTTCGGCATGATGTATTCGTAATATCATGCAACCTGGCCTGTAGCCAACATCCATATACAACAAGAACATAACAATCTCGGCCTCAGGCCGGTAACTCAACATCAATGCATTCATCAACAAGGCCTAAGGCCTTGACTCAATGAACAAAACATAAACCACTTGGCCTCCGGCCAGAACTTAAAATGAAACTATTCCATTACCTGACTTATACAAATGAGATGCAAATACAAAAACCATTCAAAGGGTCGTGAGGACCCATAACTCGACCCAGGACTCTCTTGACTACAATTGGGGCGATCCACCGTCCTCAAAGTCTTCACCAAACATCTGTTGGTTCTATTTGACAGCTACTGACCTGCAAAACTACAAACTGCAGTGGTGTGAGTCATAATGACTCAGTAAGTAACTATGCTCCAAACTTTAACATACAACTCATACAAGGTTTATTTCTTAATATATTGATGACTTAAATTGTCTATGTAGTCTAACATAATTCTCAAATCTAAGTTAACTTCAAAACTCTTATTTAAGTTTAGATGTTACCACTTAGTACAAGATTTTTGTTCTAACTCACACACCCTTACATCTTGTTTCATACTTAAACTGTAAACATCTATACTATGGTTATTAAGCTCTATAAATCCATCTAGTGTACCAAAACTCATTACATATCCACTACGTCACTTTAATATCTTTCCACTTTTCTATATTTTTACTTTGTATCTAGTTCTGGTCTTTAATTTAAAACCTCTTATTCTTACCTTCTTTGAAATATCATCAAGTCGGTTGTACTAAAATATTATCTCTGTCAGACACTTAACCTACTATCACTGATCATGTATACATACACAAATAATCATTGCAACATGTTCTAGCATTCTTACCATATGTTATTTTCTTCAAATATTTATCACACATTAAATATTCACAAGGAGAATCTCTCATATAGCCTAACATCTTATACCAACATCATCTACGAATACATACAAACATAATGATGATACCATGTATCAATGTTAGTTACATGCATCTAAATGTACTCATGTTATAATTCATTACCATCAACTATATGCATCTCAAATAACTAACTAGAATACATGATTTATATGCAATAATTGCAAATCATACTTTACTTCAACATCCTATGTCTTTAGAAGATACTCTTTGAAAACTCTTTCTGAAAAACTATTATCTGAAAGTCTCTTTGCTGAAAACATAACTTTACTTTCTCTTTCTGAAAACTGTATCTGAAGACTGAAAACTGTATTTCAAAACTGTAAACTGTACCTGAAAAATTGTTTCTAAATTCTATTTCTGACAAACTGTATACTATAATCTGGTTTCTAAAATCTAGGCACCGAAAATCTAAAAACTGTGTGCTGAAGATTTGAAAACTGAAAACTGGAAATATTCGATGCCCAGTACAACAGCTCAACTGCGGCATCTATGAAAAACTGGTGGTACTCGATGCCTAGGACAACAGCTCAACTGCGGCATTTATGAGGCGGTGGTACCCTACGTCCAGGACAACAACTCAACTAGCAATGTAGAGCTCTACACCCAGGACAACAACTCAACTGGAAGTGTAGCCACCACTAGGGACCAGGTACATGATCCTAAGCCGCCCTCTTGGCCCTACATGGGTACATGTTCTCTGTATCCGTAAATTCCAACTGTATCTCAAGCTACATACTGGGGTGAGGTTTTACCTCATGCCCCGAAAACATGAGTACGTGCAAGGAAGGGCAATGGTTGTTAATGGCGTGAGTGTGTTAAGTGCAAAGGGGCAGTTTGAGTGAGAGAGAGGGAGTTGAGTCTATTAGGGTTTTCTTGTTTTGTTATTTTCTTAGTCACTGCCGTGTGAGAGAGAGAGCCTGAGAGAGGTTCAAGAGGATTAGGGTTGTTGTTTATATAATAGTGTATTAGGGTTTCTTTATGGGTTTATTTGAAAGGAAAGAAATCATTTAAAATAGATGTATCCAATTAAGTTTATTAAGGGAAATAAATTTATGTAATTGGGTGGGATATATTTATTTAAGGGAAGGAATTATTTGATTTTAATTTGGATTTAGTTTAATTTAATTTGTGAATTTAATTGAGTTAGATTTTAATTTTAATTCAATTTATTGGTTTTAATTTTAATTTGATTTTAATTTGTGTTTTAATTTAATTTAATTTAATTTGTGACATGTATTTTAAATGTTTTAATTATTTTTTTGAATTGGGCTTGGGTGAGATAGGCTTGGTGTGTTTCAAGGGTTTTGGGCCAAGGTTAAGTGTTTTGCGGGGGTTTTGGGCTAAAGGTGTTTTAAAACGGAGGTCCAACGAGTGGAACCCGAAGCTAAACAAGCGAATAAAATCTAAAAAAATACCGATTCCCTTCCGACGACCATTTCCCTCGACTTCCTCGACATAAAAGGTAGTGTCTCCAAATGAAACTCATCATAGGGACTTAAATGCAAAACTACAGTGCCTACAACGAGGTACGCACTTAATCGGATAGTCCGATAACCAGATTTATTGCCAGCATATCTAGAGGTCTCTTGGGTCGCTTCCCAAAGATTCAACGATAACAATTGATTTAAATTTGAATTAATCTGGGATAAATTAAGAGAGAGAAAATTAATATTGGATTAATTGAGGCATTATTTAATCTTGGATTAAATGTGTTCGAAAGAGAGAGAGCGTGATTAATTTGGAATTAATCGGTAAAATAAATTTAATAGTTAAATTTGATTTTTCTATTTAATTTATTGATATGAGCTAAAATTAATATATCAGATATATTAATTGGAATTAGATTTCAATGCGAAATTAAAGTCGGACTTTAATACATGCGAACGGATTAATTTATAATTAATTCGTAAACGACATTTATAATATATTTACGAGGCATTGTTATTTAATTAAATTAGATTTAATTATTTAGCGACGAAAACTCGTTTAATCGGATTAAATGGATCTGAGCCGCGGTAAACATTCGCAGAAACCATTTAAATTTCGAATTCAAAATGTGGGGCCCACTTCACATGTGGTAGTTGGGAGAGTGGTTGGTATTTATGCCAAACCACTAACTTTCTCATCCACCTTGGAATGGTTTTGGTGAAACCATTTACCCAACCACCTTATTTAGCTGAAAAGGGTAAATTGGTTTTCACCAAAAGCCTTATATCTCTCATTTTGGTAACACATCTCACAAAAATCAAAAACCCTAATATCCATTTGGGCGTGACTCTCTCTTCATCTCTTCTTTGATTTTGTTACAAAGTCAATCAAGCTAGCACTTCAAGGAATCAACAAAGGTGATAGGGAAACTAACTCATGGGTTGGAATCATTACTCAAAGCTTGAAGCTTGGAGTTCTCATCTCAAATTTTTTTAAATTCCAAACCATTCATTGTAAGTATATTACACAACTTATAATCATCTTTATCACACACTTTCATGTTTATAAGATCCTTGGCATGTTCTAGGAACACTAACAATGGTATCATGAGCCAATTTTAAGCATGAAAATTTATAGGGTTCTTGAGACTTTAATTTGGGGTTTTTTTTTTATGTTTTGAGCATGATTTCTTCAAATTGATTGTTTGAGTATGCTTAGAATATGATAACTTCGAGTTATGCATGATTAGATTTGAGATAAATTGATTGAATCAAAAAATCATAATATCCCTCCTTTGGCCGAATGTGAAGGCAGTGGACTGTACTTTGATTTTTTAATTTTTACAACATTTGATGTGTTTAATGCATGATATAAATGTTGATTGTTGGTTTGATTAGATTGGAATCAAAGTCAATAATATTTATGTTAAATTCAAAGAGCATGTTGAGCATGAAAATGATATGTTTTACTTCAATTTGTGTTGAGCATTAATTGATTAACATAAGCATGATTAATTATTTAATTGATGTTTTGGAAATATTAAGGTTAATTAATTAATCATGGCTAATACACTTTAATTATAATAATTAAAATATTTGGAATATTAAAATTATAATAATTGGCTTCTTAAAGTTTATTAGGCTAAAAGTGTGTATTTGGCCTTAATGGGGTTTGGTTTGACCAAGTTTGGTTTTGGACTTTTGGATTGGATCCAATTGGGCCCAAAACCAATTCCATAAAATTCAAATACATCACTTGTCCCTTTAAAGAATTTAATTGGGCCTAAATTGATTTGTTGGCAATAGGGTGATTCCTATTGGGCCTTGGCATTTTGGGTTTGATCCATTATGGCCAAAGCCCTTTTCTTAAGAATTAATTAAAAGCCCATTGAACTTTAATTAAAATGGCATTGGATGTTATTGGGCCTTTGAAACCCATCAAGATTGGATTTGGAATCCAAGTCTTTAAGGCATATAAATTAGTGTAAGTGTTTAATTTGAAATTAAAATTGAATTAGTATTGAATAAAAATAAATTAGATTTAAAGTTATAGTTCGATATAATTCAAGAATACGTACTTAAAAGTATTTATTCTTAAACGAGTTGGACTCGCGTAAATCAAATCGTTGTTTGAACATTGGATGGCCATTTATTCAAAGATTAATAAATTGAATTAGATTGATTGAATATCATACTTTGTATGAATACATGAATGTGTTGTATGAATAATGTATATTGGTTGGATATTAGAACGGTGAGTGCAATTTTAGAAATTGTAATAATTTTAGAATTTATTAACTGGACCTGCGTGTCCAGCCTTCTATCTCTTTACTCTTTGTAATTCTCTTCTCACCAATTCCCCTCAATGTTAATGAGGTTTCTTTATTGTATTATGTAATTTGGTAGAGGTTAGAATAGTTCTAGCTGGGGAGAGGAAATTGAGTGATTTGTTTTAGGAATAATTTATGAGATATCCATCTGCATATCATTATTTATTTATTTACCGTGTCTTATTATGCTTTTAGAATGCATGCTTAAGGGTGTATGATGAGACCTAATCGAAGTAATTAATTGGTTGCCAATTACGCTAAAACCCTCAACAAATATTAAGCATTTTCCTTGCACTGAATGATTTATTCTCAAGATCCAAGATTGGCATTGGTTTGTTTGCCAAAGTCAAGACCTTTGTCCATCGAGGATGTGTTTGAATCATGAAGGCTTTGTTCCATATCGCATGTCTTGTGCAAGTTGTGATTTGTTGACCAAAGTCCAGATCACTTCTTGTTCATCGACATGGATTACTAATTTTCCAAGTCAATGGGTCCCACTTGACTGGAATCATTAAGCTTGTTGTGCCAAAGCCAAGGCTTAGTTGATTCTGAGTAAAAGGTTAGGTAAATATATTGGATATATTGGCATATATATTATATATATGTTTCGGACTTGGAGGTCCACCTATCAGATCTATGAATTGGATGAGATCCAATTGATCTTATAGATCTACCTAGTTAAATATCATACAGCTTGTTGGCTAAAGTCAAGTTTGTATATTATTTAACGGGATCCAAGCCCACTAGGAAACTAGGTTTCCCGAGTACTCAACAAGGGTTAGAGGATCGCCAAAAAATAGTGGGAGGCTAGTATTGAATTTATAATTTCGTTCAAATACTTACCAAATACGCGTTTTCAAATTATTTCGTCAATTATAAATGTTTATTAGTTGGACTAATATTTTCTTATTTTTCTTGTAACAGTTAGACTGTACCCATACATCATTAATTGAGTAGTTTGACTATTATAATTAAGATGACTAGAAAGAACATTGTCCGGGACATCATCATTAGTGATAATGTCTTCAACAACACGAAATTTTCTAACTTGGAAATGAATCTCATGATTGTCCTGGGACTTGAGAAGTTACTCTATAATGTAGAGAAACCTTTTGGGCCTAAGCCCGTACCTGATCAGTTGCTTGAGCTAGATCTTTGGAAGACTCATAGCGATGACAACTCCACTGCTCAGACCATTATGCTTGCTGCTATGACTCAGTAATTCCTTCGACAGAACAAGGGATTGGATCCCTATAACATGTTGGCGAAGTTGCATGATCTTCATCGATCTAATCTTAGATCGCAAAGATATGAGTTACAGAAGAAGCTCTTTCGTGCTCGCATGTCAGAGGGTGCGTCTGTTAAGCACCATTTATCACAGATGATTGCTGACATCGATCAGCTGACACAGATGGGCATTGTCTTCGAGGCTGAGACTTCGATAGATTTGATCTTACAGTCTCTACTCGACACTTGGAGTGGGTTCATCATGAACTATAATATAATAAACCAAGATGATACTCTTGGAGAGTTATTGTCTATACTGAGAGAAGCTGAAAAATCTAAAGGGCAAGAAGCGCGAGGCGCACTTCCTTTCAACATCTCAGTCTCAAAGGGCTTGGCCCAAGGCGACTGGAGGGGTCAAAAAGTAGAAGAAGAAGGGCAAGGCCAAATCGTCAAAGACTTCTGGGAAGTCAAGGGACAAATCCCAAGATGTCTGCCTTCAGTGTGGCAAACGGGGTCACTGGAAACGTGATTGCCGTGAGTACAAGACGCAGACGAAGGATAAGAAAGCGGGCAAGGCACTGGCTTCTGGTATGTTTGTTATTGAGATAAACATGTCTACTACTAGTTTTAAAAATTGGATTTTGATTTTGGTTGTGGTACTCATATATGTACTGATGTGCAGTATCTACAGATTAGCAGGAGACTAGCCTTAGGGAAGATTGATCTACGCGTTGGAAATGGGACACAGGTCGCCATTTTGGTAGTTGGCACTTTTATTTTAGAACTACCCTCAGGGCATGTACTTAAACTTTCAGACTGTTATTATGTACCTAGTTTGACAAGGAATATTATCTCTGTATCTTGTTTGACCTAATACGGGTACACTTTTGTATTCCGAAACACTGGGTGTTTTGTTTATAAAGATAATTTTAGATATGTTTTGCTGATGCTAGTAATGGTCTTTATATTTTGAATATAAATCAATCTCAAACATATAATGTAACAAACAAAAGGCTTAAAGTAAGTAACAAAGATGAAACTTATATGTGGCATTGTCGTTTGGGACATATTAACAAGACTCGTATATCCACACTTTCCAAGAGTGGGTACTTGGTGTTGAGTTTCTATTAGGTCCCAAGATCAAATCAAAGCATGAAAACATGAGTGAATACACCAACGGAGGTAGCGGAATACTCACATCGATCGGTTGAGTCGATTTGGAGACGGATCAAGCCCAAAAACTTACTGCCAAGGGCGCCAATGTACTGCAGTTCACTGCCTAGCAAAACAGAATTTTGGATGAAGAAACGGAGCTCCAAGCTTCGTCCGACGGATCCCGGCTCATGGGTGAACCTCCCTAACACCTTAACAATGTTCGCAAGTGTGCTAGCACTTGATTTCATCAAATGAAAACCACTCATTGCCTCCCTACATCTCACGGTTTTGGTGACCAAAAACCAGAAACTTTTGCCCTTTGGGCGTGAGAAAGAGAAGGAATTTTGAGAGAGAAAAATGTGTATATATTAAATAGCATTTGCATTTCAAGTGTAATATATACACTTTTGTGAATTTCAATTAATTTCACATGCATTTGCATTTCATTTGCTTTATAAAAAGTCAAACTCATTAAAAGCCATCAAGTACACATCAACTTTAAGTCATGTCATCTTTATGTCAAGTGTCATGTCTTATCCATCAATCAATCACTCACATCAATCAATCAAATGTCACATCACTCAAAGTGACGCTTGATTTGACGCTTGATGTGATGAACGACTTGACGTTAGATTTGACGCTTGATGTGATTTGCGTCGCCGCACTCGAATTCGAAATACGAATGCGCTCGCAATCACACTCGGGCTCGGGTTCGCTAATTCTAAATTAACGATTTTCCGTCGCGTCGCAATTAAGTGATTACGCCTAGCGAATTCACTATTCACGTCGCTAACGAATCAATTCTAAATTAATTCGTTCGCCCGAATTAAAATCTAATTTTAATTCCGCGTCGAAATCTAATTTTATTTAATATATCGAATATATCAATTTAATCGATTAATTCCAAATTAATCGTTATCTCTCTCTAGACGATATTTTATCCTAGATAAAATATCTCTGTAATTAATCCTAGATTAATTTTCTCCTTCTTCTATATAATCCCAGATTATTAATGAGTACGAATTATGCGTCATCGGTGCATTATCGGGAAGCGACCCATGAGATCTCCGGATAAGTTGGCTATAAATACGGTCGTCAGTGTAACCGAATCACGTACGTACCAAGTACTACGTTCTACCGATTTACGAGACAAGGTCGACTCCTAGCAAAGTACCAAGTCTACCCAATTTTCCGGACATATCCTTTTAAGAATATTTAGATCTATATCAAGCGTAGTATACTAACGTATTGTGCATATCGGCCCAGTATCGGATAGTCACGTGTTAGGGCTGGGGCTGGATAAGTGTCTGCCCCGTCCGAAACACATATCGGATGTCTGGTAACTAGTCTCTATAATCGGATATTCATGACCTGGTCATAATATCACGATTGGATGCGCATCACTTAAGAGCACTAATACCGTATCCTGTATGACATCATCTCCACTATGACTGGAGTGATACTTCCGTCTCGACATCACATCCAATACACTACGACTCTCTGATAAACCCAGTAGTGGTAGACACAGAACCGGTCAAAGCCCCCAACCACCAAAACCAAAGTTTATCGATTATCGTAAGTATTAGCGATGCAAGTCTCAGGTTAAGACTATACACACCTACCTTGATTTCGGCCTCCCATAGACACCTATTCATAATACCAATGGGATTCCGAAGGGTCTATCCAGAGCGAAGCTGTTTCCCCGTACCATCGGTGAAACACGACCTCCTATCGCACTTGCATAAGTCTCCAACACTTATATATATGAGAACTATGCCGTTGTGCCCCCACAACGCGCACAAGTGCAATACTAGCCTATTCCGCATTATCGATGTCCAGTCTCGATAATACTACGGCTAGGGATATTTAATGATTAATCCTTCGTGGACTGATACTGTCTCATATCATCTCAATCCAGGAACTAATCATAGGGACCTCTCTTCATCTATATATCTATGGTGATCTAATCACAAATGATGAGAGTGCAATTTCCTTGTTACATAGTTAATTTGCTACAGCAACACAATGTTCTGTGCAAATAGTGACGCTATGGGTCATATTATCCAACACTTGGACGGATTTGATCCAAATTTATATGACTTCTACGAATCTTGCTTATTAGGAAAAATGCCTAAAACACCTTTTAGCCAAAAGGATGTACGTGCCACCAAACTGTTAGCACTTGTTCATAGTGAAGTATGTGGGCCCATGTCTAGCCAGGGTAGAGGTGGATATAAATACTTCGTAACCTTTACGGATGATGCATAACGTTATGGTTATGTGTATCTTATGAGACACAAGTCGGAAAGCTTTGAGAAATTCAAAGAATTTCGACACGAAGTAGAAAAACAGACCGGTAAAAGTATTAAGACATTACGGTCGGACCATGGTGGAGAATACTTGAGAAATGGGTTTCTTGATTACTTGAAAGAGTATGATATTCTTTCACAAAGGACTCCTCCCGGAACACCCTAGTTAAATGGTGTGTCTGAACGGAGAAACCAACTTTATTGGATATGGTAAGGTCTATGATGAGTAGCACAGATCTACCTATTTCCTTCTAGGGATATACATTGAACAGTGCAATACTTATTTTGAATAAGGTTCCGTCAAAGTCTGTTCAACAGACTCCGTATGAGATATGGAAAGGAAAGAAACCGGTTTCTCATTCCTGAAGATTTGGGGATGCTAGGAATACGTTAAACGTTTGGAAGGTACCAAACTAGGACCCAAATCGGATAAATTCGTATTTGTAGGTTATCTTAGGGAAACCAAAAGATATTACTTTTACAACCTACAAGAGAACAAAGTATTTATTGCTCTACATACAGTCTTCCTTGAGAGGGGATTCTTTAATGCAGTGGTTAGTGGGAGGAAAGTAGAACTCGATGAAAATCGGAGTGATACTGTTCCTGGCATAGAATCCTTAACGGAACAAGAACAGTTCATCTAGGATGAAACTGTACCACAACCTTCGAATACACAAGAACCGCGTAGGTCGCAGAGAGTTAGAAACCAACCTGAGAGGTATGGGTTTCTGATCTCGCCTCATGTGGATGTCAATCTTATTGAGGAAGACGAACCAGCTACGTATGAGGAACCGATACAAGATATCGACTCCACTTTATGGTAAGAAGCCATGAAGTCCGAAATGGATTCCATGTACACCAACTAAGTTTGGACACTGATTGATGCATCATAAGGCGTAAAGCATATTGGTTGCAAGTGGATCTTCAAGAAGAAGACCGACATGGATGGCAACATACAAACGTACAAAGCTAGGCTTGTAACGAAAGGGTTTGGTCAACGACTTGGTATCGATTACGATGAAACTTTTTCACTAGTTACCGTGATTAAATCCATTCGGATTATGCTTGCTATTACTGCATATTTCGATTACGAGATATAACAGATGGACGTCAAAACCGCTTTCCTTAACGGAAACCTTTTGGAGGATGTTTATATGCAACAGCCTAACGGTTTTGTCGCGCCAAAACTTGCAAACAAGGTTTGTAAGTTAAATCGATCCATTTATGGATTGAAACAAGCATAGCATTCTTGGATCCAATGTTTTGATGAGATCATCAAAGAATGTGATTTTATTCAAAACAAGGATGACCCTTGTGTATATAAGAAGGTTAGTGGGAGCGCTGTCTTTTATGTTGATGATGTATTGCTTATGGGCAATGACATTCCCATGTTAACGTCGGTGAAAGCTTGGCTTTCATAAAAATTCTCCATGAAAGATCTGGGAGAAGCAGCCTATATTCTAGGATTAAAGATCTACATGGATAGATCTAGAAAGCTGCTTGGGCTCTCCCAGAGCACGTACATTGACAAAGTGTTGAAGCGATTCAACATGGATCAGTCCAATAGGGGACTGTTACCAGTGTCACATGGCGTCACTCTATCTAAGGACATGTGTCCTAAAAATAAAGATGAGAGAGACGACATGAGTCGGATCATGTTCACTTCGGTAGTCAGATCGATCATGTATGCCATGATATGAACGCGACCTGATGTCTCGTATGCTTTGAGCATATGTAGTCGCTATCAGGCCGATCGAGGTGATGGTCACTGGATGGCGGTTAAGAATATCCTTAAGTTTTGGTCATTCGGGACTTTAATAGGTTTTGTGTACGCCTCTTCCGGGCTAATTGAGAATCATAGAGCATTGGATGTTGTGTCAACATGGAAGTATCACTTCAGTCATATGAAGATGATGATAACGCAGGGATACACAACTGGTACTCTAATGTGTTGCAACCATCGGGATAATATGACAACGTCATGATTATCCGATTAAAGAGACTAGTCGATTGTGATCCGATATATGCTTCATACGGGACAGACACTATTCCAGCCCCAGCCCTTGCATATGACATCTGATACTGGATCACAATATGTAATACTACGTATTCTACGCCTAACATAGATTGTATATTCAAGTAAGAATATTTCTGGAGAATTGGGTAGGCACGGTGCTTTGCTAGAAGCTAACCATGTCTTGTAAATCGGTTAGTACGTTGTACGAGGTACGCACTTAGTCGGATAGTCCGATAACCAGATTTATTGCCAACATATCCAGAGGTCTCTTGGGTCGCTTCCCAAAGATTCACCGATGATAGTTGATTTAAATTAGAATTAATCTGGGATTAATTAATAGAGAAAAAATTAATCTGGGATTAATTAAGGTATTATTTAATTTGGGATTAAATGTGTTCGAAAGAGAGAGAGCGCGATTAATTTGGAATTAATCGGTAAAATAAATTTAATAGTTAAATTTGATTTTTCTATTTAATTTATTGATATGGGCTAAAATTAATAAATAGGATATATTAATTGGAATTAGATTTCAATGCGAAATTAAAGTTGGACGTTAATACATGCGAACAGATTAATTTAGAATTAATTCATAAACGGCATTCGTAATATATTTACGAGGTGTCGTTATTTAATTAAATTAGATTTAATTATTTAGCGACGAAAACTCATTTAATCGGATTAAATGGATCCAAGCCGCGGTTTTGAATTTTAAATTCAAAAAGTGGGGCCCACATCACATGTGCTAGTTGGGAGAGTGGTTGGTATTTATGCCAAACCACCAACTTTCCCATCCACCTTGGAATTGTTTGGTGAAACCATTTATCCAACCACCTTATTTAGGTGAAAAGGGTAAATTGGTTTTCACCAAAAGCCTTCTCTCTATCATTTCGGTAACACATCTCACAAAAATCAAAAACCTAATATCCATTTGGGCGTGACACTCTCTCTATCTCTTCTTTGATTTTGTTGCAAAGTCAATCAAGCTAGCACTTCAAGGAATCAACAAAGGTGAAAGGGAAACTAACTCAAGGGTTGGAATCATCACTCAAAACTTGAAGCTTGTAGTTCTCATCTCAAATTTTTTAAATTCCAAACCGTTCATTGTAAGTATATTCCGCAACTTATAATGATCTTTATCACACACTTTCATGCTTATTAGATCCTTGGCATGTTATAGGAACACTAACAATGGTATCACGAGCCAATTGAAAACATGAAAAATTCTAGGGGTATTGAGACTTTAATTTGGGATTTTTATGCTTTGAGCATGATTTCTTCAAATTGATTATTTGAGTATGCTTAGAATATGATAACTTAGAGCTATGCATGATAAGATTTGAGATAAATCGATTGAATCAAAAAATCATAATATCCATCCCTTGGCCGAATGTGAAGGCAGTGGACTACACTTTGATTTTTTAATTTTTACAACATTGGATGTGTTTAATGCATGATATAAATGTTGAGTGTTGGTTTGATTAGATTGTAATCAAAGTCAATAATATTTATGTTAAATTCAAAGAGCATGTTGAGCATGAAAATGTTTTACTTCAATTTGTGTTGAGCATAAATTGATTAACTTAAGCATGAATAATTATTTAATTGATGTTTTGGAAATATTAAGGTTAATTAATTAATCATGGCTAATACACTTTAATAATAATTATTAAAATATTTGGAATATTAAAATTATAATAATTGGCCTTTTAAAGTTTATTGGTCTAAAAGTGTGTATTTGGGCTTAATGGGCCTTAATTTGACCAAGTTTGGTTTTAGACTTTTGGATTGGATCCAATTGGGCACAAAACCAATTCCATAAAGTCCAAATACATCACTTGGCCCTTTAAAGAATTTAATTGGGCCTAAATTGATTTATTGGCAATAGGGTGATTCCTATTGGGCCTTGGCATTTTGGGTTTGATCCATTAAGGCCAAAGCCCATGCCTTAAGAATCGATTAAAAGCCCATTGGACTTTAATTAAAATGACATTGGATGTTATTGGGCCTTTGATACCCATCAATATTGGATTTGGAATCCAAGTCTTTAAGGCATATAAATTAGTGTAAGTGTTTAATTTGGAATTAAAATTGAATTAGTATTGAATACTAATAAATTAGATTTAAAGTTGTAGTTCGATATAATTCAAGAATACGTACTTATAAGTATTTATTCTTAAACGAGTTGTACTCGCGTAAATCAAATCGTTGTTTGAACATTGGATGGCCATTTATTCAAATATTAATTAATTGGATTAGATTGATTGAATAACATGCTTTGTATGAATACATGAATGTGTTGTATGAATAATGTATAACGGATGGATATTAGAACGGTGAGGGCAATTTTATAAATTGTAATAAATTTAGAATTTATTAACTAGACCTGCGTGTCCAGCCTTCTATCTCTTTACTCTTTGTAATTCTCTTCTCACTAATTCCCCTAAATGTTAATGAGGTTTCTTTATTGTATTATGTAATTTGGTAGAAGTTAGAATAGTTCTAGCTGGGGAGAGGAAATTGAGTGATTTGTTTTAGGAACAATTTATGAGATATCCATTCATATATCATTATTAATTTATTTACCGCGTCTTATTATGCTTTTCAAATGCATGCTTAACGGTGTATGATGAGACCTAATCGAAGATAATTAATTGGTTGCCAATTACTCGAAAACCCTCAACAAATGTTAAGCGTTTTCCTTCCATTGAATGATTCTTTCTCAAGATCCAAGATTGGTATTGGTTTGTTGGCCAAAGTCAAGACCTTTGTCCGTCGAGGATGTGTTTAAATCATGAAGGTTTTGTTCCATATCGCATGTCATGTGCAAGTTGTGATTTGTTGGCCAAAGTCAAGATCACTTCTTGTTCATCGACATGGATTACGAAGTTTTCCAGGTCAATGGGTCCCGCATGACTGGAAAGCCAAGGCTTATTTGATTCAGAGGAAAAGGTTAGGAAAATTTATTGGATATATTGGCATATGTATTGTATATATGTTCAGACTTGGAGGTCCACCTACCGAATCTAGGAATTGGATGAGATCCAATTGATCTTAAGTATCTACCTAGTTAAATATCATACAGCTTGTTAGCCAAAGTAAAGGTTGTGCATTATTTAACGGGATCCTAGCCCACTAGGAAACTGGGTTTCCCGAATACTCAACCAAGGGTTAGAGGCTCACCGAAAAATAGTGGGAGGCTAGTATTGAATTTGTAATTTCATTCAAATACTTACCAAATACGCGTTTTCAAATTATTTCGTCAATTATAAATTTTTATTAGTTGGACTAATATTTTATTATTTTTCTTGTAAAAGTTAGACTGTACCCATACATCGTTAATTGAGTAGTTTGACTATTGCAATTAAGATGACAAGAAAGAACAGTGTCCGGGACATCATCATGGGTGATAATGTCTTCAATGGCACGAACGTTTCTGACAGGGAAATGAATCTCATGATTGTCCTAGGATCCGAGAAGTTACTTTATACTATAGAGAAACCACTTGGGCCTAAGCCCGGACCTGATCAGTTGCTTGATCTAGATCTTTGGAAGACTCATAGCGATGACAACTCCACTACTCAGTCCATTATGCTTTCCGCTATGACTCAGCAATTCCATCGACAGAATAAGGGATTGGATCCCTATAACATGTTGGCGAAGTTGCATGATCTTTATCGATCTATTCTTAGATCGTAAATATATGAGTTACAAAAGAAGCTCTTTCGTGCTCGCATGCCAGAGGGTGCGTCTTTTAAGCCCCATGTGTCACAGATAATTGCTAACATCGATCAGCTGACACAGATGGGCATTGTCTTCAAGGCTGAGACTTCGATAGATTTGATCTTATAGTCTCTCCCCGACACTTGGAGTGGGTTCATCATGAACTACAATATAATGAACCAAGATGATAATCTTGGAGAGTTAATGTCCATATTGAAAGAAGCTGAAAAGGAACTTCTAAAAGGTAAGATGCGCGAGGCGCACTTCGCTTCAACATCTCAACCTCCAAGGGCTTGGCCCAAGGCGAATGGAGGTGTCAAGAAGAAGAAGAAGAAAGGCAAGGCCAAATCGTCAAAGACTTCTGCGAAGTCAAGGGACAAATTCCAAGATGACTGCCTTCAGTGTGGCAAACGGGGTCACTGGAAACGTGACTGCTGTGAGTACAAGGCACAGATGAAGGATAAGAAAGTGGGCAAGACACCGGCTTTAGGAATGTTTGTTATTGAGATAAACATGTCTACTACTAATATTCCTTTTTATACTTTCTCGGAATACTCAAATCCTCACAGACTCTACGGTTTAAGCTTCATTACTCTAATGTGCCTTTTTATACTATTCTGAACTAACTAGATACCTCAGATTCTCATTTTAAGCGTTTGCGGTGAAACTTATGGAAACATTTCCATAAACACTACGGAAGGGTCTCGAACACTCCAAACTTGTCCATAATTACTTAATTACTCTCGCAATATCATATTTAATTACTCTCGCAATATTATATTTATATTTCACAATGGACTCCTCCTGGAACCCCCCAGTTAAATAGTGTGTCTGAACGGAGAAACCAAACTTTATTGGATATGGTAAGGTTTATGATGAGTCACATAGAGATACCTATTTCCTTCTGGGGATATGCATTGAATAGTGTAATACTTATTTTGAATAAGGTTCCATCAAAGTCTGTTCAACAGACTCCGTATGAGATATGGATAGGAAAGAAACCGGATTCTCATTCCTGAAGATTTGGGGATGCTAGGCATACGTTAAATGTTTGGAAGGTACCAAACTAGGACCCAAATCGGATAAATGCCTATTTGTAGGTTATCCTAGGGAAACCAAAGGATATTACTTTTACAACCCACAAGAGAACAAAGTATTTGTTGCTCTACATGTAGTATTCCTTGAGAGGGAATTCCTTAATGCAGTGGTTAGTGGGAGGAAAGTAGAACTCGATGAAAATCGGAGTGATACTGTTCATGGCATATAATCCTTAACAGAACAAGAAAAGTTCAACAGGGATGAATCTGTACCACAACCTTCGAATACACAAGAACCGCGTAGGTCGTAGAGAGTCAGAAACCAACCAGAGAGGTATGGGTTTCCGATCTCACCTCATTTAGATGTCAATCTTATTGAGGAAGACGAACCGACTACGTATCAGGAAGCGATACAAGATATCGACTACACTTTATGGCAAGAAGCCATGAAGTCCGAAATGGATTCCATGTACACCAACCAAGTTTGGACACTGGTTGATGCACTAGAAGGCGTAAAGCAAATTGGTTGCAAGTGGATCTTCAAGAAGAAGACCGACATGGATGGAAACATACAAACGTACAAAGCTAGGCTTGTAGCGAAAGGGTATCGTCAACGAAATGGTGTCTATTACGATGAAACGTTTTCACCAGTTGCCATGATTAAATCCATTCAGATTATGCTTGCTATTGCTCCATATTTTGATTACGAGATATGATAGATGTATGTTAAAACCACTTTCCTTAATGGAAACCTTTTGGAGGATGTTTATATGCAACAGCCTGACAGTTTTGACGTGCCAAAACTTGTAAACAAGATTTTTAAGTTAAATCGATCCATTTATGGATTGAAGCAAGCATCGCGTTCTTGGATCCAACGTTTTGATGAGATCATCAAAGAATATGATTTCATTCAAAACGAGGATGACCCTTGTGTATATAAGAAGGTTAGTGGGAGTGCACTAACATTCATTATCCTTTATGTTGATGATGTATTGCTTATGGGCAATGACAGTCCCATGTTAACATCGGTTAAAGCTTGGCTTTCATTATAATTCTCCATAAAAGATCTGGGAGAAGCAGCCTATATTCTAGGAATAAAGATCTACATGGATAGATCTAGAAAGCTGTTTGGGCTCTCCAAGAGCACGTACATTGACAAAGTGTTGAAGCGATTCAACATGGATCAGTCCAAGAGGGGACTGTTGCTAGTGTCACATGGCGTCACTTTATCTAAGGACATGTGTCCTAAAAATAAAGATGAGAGAAACAACATGAGTTGGATCCCGTTCGCTTCGGCAATCGGATCGAACATGTATGTCATGATATGTACGCGACCTGATGTCTCATATGCTTTGAGCATGTGTAGTTGCTATCAGGCCGATCCAGGTGATGGTCAATGGATGGCGGTTAATAATATCCTTAAGTTTTGGTCGTCCGAGACTTTAACAGGTTATGTGTACGTCTCTTCTAGGCTTATGGAGAATTGTAGAGCATTGGATGTGGTGTCAAGATGGAAGTATCACTTCAGTCATATGAAGATGATGATCACGCAGGGATACACAACTGATACTTTAATATGTTGCAACCATCGGGATAATATGACAACGTCGTGATTATCCGATTAAAGTGACTAGTTGATTATGATCCGATATATGCTTCGTAGGGGACAGACACTATTCCAGCCCCATGCCTTGCATCTGACATCTGATACTGGATCGTAATACGCAATACTACGTATTCTACGCCTGACATAGATTGTATATTCTAGTAAGAATATTTTTGGAGAATTGGGTAGGCACAGTGCTTTGCTGTCTTGTAAATCGGTTAGCACGTAGTACGAGGTACGCACTTAATTGGATAGTCCGATAACCAGATTTACTACCAACATATCTAGAGGTCTCTTGGGTCGCTTCCCAAAGATTCACCGATGAAAGTTTATTTAAATTAGAATTAATCTGGGATTAATTAAGAGAGAGAAAATTAATATGGGATTAATTGAGGCATTATTTAATCTAGGATTAAATGTGTTCGAAAGAGAGAGAGCGCGATTAATTTGGAATTAATTGGTAAAATAAATTTAATAGTTAAATTTGATTTTTCTATTTAATTTATTGATGTGGGCTAAAATTAATATATCGGATATATTAATTGGAATTAGATTTCAATGCGAATTTAAAGTCGGACTTTAATACATGTGAATGATTAATTTAGAATTAATTCGTAAACGACATTCGTGTAGGAAATGCTTTCCTCGCGCAGCGGAAGCGATTAGGCACACGGATCGACCTTGAAATTTTTTTTTGCTTTCCCTTCCTTAAAGCCTAATGGAACCAGCACATATACTGAAGTTTTGCTTCATTTTCGGACAAGATCTCAGCCCGAGAATGCGCCCAAAATAATCCCCAAACTGCCCCCCGAACTGCAGTGAAATAATGGACTGTTTTGGACCCGTTACACAACCGAACTGCACAGAAAACACCCACTGATTTCCGTGTACTGGAAGGGTGATATAGTTCTGATTTTTCCACTCAAAAAGAATCCTAACTCAGCCCCAAAAAGTTCCCAAGGTGTTTCCCAAAACCCAAATTAAAACAAAACAAAACGAGCCTCTAATCAAGCAAGTGATTCACGGCAATGGGCAATGAAATTGTCCTAATACAGTGAGTGGTAGATGAAGAGAATAATGAGTTTTGTTCAACGCCAGAAGATCTTCTGAGCTATATCTCATTACCAACGGAAAGTAGTGTGGGCTACACACACAAATAAATCCTTAAACGTTTTAGAGATTTTAATCACACACTAATAATATTTTTCTTATTCTTGTTCTTCAATCTTGTTTCTCAACTATTGAGAGAATGGAGAAGAAGAAGAAGGTGGCTATGGTTTTGAATTAGAGTTCTCAAAAAAAAAAAATTATATTTTTCTTTTTATACTTAGGGTAATTTGTTTCATAAAATAAATCAACCACTTCCCTCCCACCTATGTCAAATTCGGCCAAGCTAGGGTTTCTTTTAATTTTTTTCAACATCAATATTCAATTACCATTATTGAAAAGATGTTACAAAATTAAATAAGCAATTAATAAATTTGAAAATCATAATTTCCAAATTAGTACCAAGGATTTTATTTGTTTCCAAAAAAAACAAATCCATCCCTTAATGGCTTGAGGAATTTGGCCACTACAAGGAATAATAGATAAATTTTGTAGCATTAGGTATTCAATTCCATAATTGAAATATATGTTACAAAATTAAAGAGTTACTACCCTTTAAAACGATGTAACTTCCAAATTTAATTCAAAGGTTTCCAAAACCCAAATTTGAAATTTCAATATTAGCCTTCATTAAATTATATCATATATAATTTAATTACTAGCAATAAATAATTGTCATATAATCATTTATTATATAAATCATGTATTAACTTTTAATAAATAGTTGTAAGTGTGACAAATAATATTATTAATTATATTAATAATATTTATACCTTTGTGAGTATATAATTGGACTATCCAATTATACTAAATCCGTTATAGTAAATCAAGCTAGCATGGGGACCAAATGGACCTACGGTTCCGAGCTCCAATAATCTCGAAATATTAATTAAGCTTTTAATTAGATATTCCAAATTATTAACTCCGGGTTATTCCACTAGAAACCCGAAGTTACACTCTCATTGTCGCAAATGATATATTAAGTCGAACTAAGTCGTTGTCCATCGATATAGTCATTACATATGAATTGACCTTTCACGAGTATCTCGTAATTAAAGCCGAGTCATAATGTCCATTATACCTCTATAATTATTTTTTCCTTAAGTACTATTGATTCTCTAATGAATGATTTATTCACAACTATTATGAATATTAATTTTTCTATTCGTAATAGAAAGACTTGGGCGCTCAATTCGTTCAAGTACTGAATCAACCCTTAAGAAAGATACTCATCTACTTCTCGCAAGGAGTGAACTCCATGTGTATGTAAAACATTCCCAGCTACAAATCAAACTGTGCCCCCAAAGTACGTAGCTATTGGTTGGGACTACTACACCAACCTCACCTTTGTAAATCAAATGACACAGCCTGCAATGCAGGAGTTCGAAGTACACTCAGGATTAAGATCAATCCATATATGACCATCAAGTATATTGAAATGACTTTCTTTGCTTAACGGATATTATAAGAATGTCATTTCTATCTGGGTCCAGTCCTATATGATCGCATCATATAAGGTGCCTCCATTCTCATGTCTCTACATGGACAATCCGGATCAAGATCGCCATATGAATATAGAATGGACCGCAACTATAGATAAACCACAAACAAAGCACTCGTTTTGTTTACTCTCTATGGACTATTTAAGATTACTAACTTCAGACTTAAATCCTCTTGTATATGACACTCATACACTAAGTCTGAAGGTACATAAGTAATCTAGGGTTCTTAAGAAGATATTTAATATGCGAAATTAAACAAATAATTTGATGAATGAATAATGCATCGTTTTATTTCAAAACATATAAAACCGTTTACATCACATGTAGCTCTAGGGCATACATTCCAACAATCTCCCACTTGCACTAGAGAAAATGGGACATGTCACGTAATCCTAGACAATCTAGGTTACCTTAAAAACCTTAGCCAGCAAGTTCTTTGTAAACGGATCAGCAAGGTTCTCTACGGATGCAATCTTTGTGACGGTAACGTCTCCTCTCTTCACTATCTCTCTAATGAGATGATATTTCCTCTCTATATGTTTTCCCCTCTTGTGGCTTCTTGGTTCTTTGGAGTTTGCCACCGCACCACTATTATCGCAATAGAGTCTGAGTGGTCTATCTATATCTGGAACAACTTCCAGATCTCCCAAGAATTTATGGAGCCAGACTGCTTCCTTAGCCGCTTCACAAGCTGCTACATATTCAGCCTCCATGGTGGAGTCAACAATACAAGATTGCTTTATGCTCCGCCATACAATAGCCCCACCACCTAGGGTGAACATCGATCCAGGTATAGATTTTCTTGAATAGACATCTGTCTGAAAATCAAAGTCTGTGTATCCCTTTAGGATCATATCCTCACCAGAATACACAAGCATATAATCTCTCGTTCTCTTAAGATACTTGAGAATGTGTTTCACAGCCACCCAGTGATCCAATCCTGGGTTGGACTGAAACCTACTAACTACTCCCAATACAAAACAAATGTCCGGTCTCGTGCATAACATGGCATACATGAGACTACCAACTACTGAGGCGTATGTGATATCTCTCATTTCCTCAACATCTTGAGATGTCTTAGGAGACTGTTCCTTTGACAAATAAATTCCATGCCGATAAGGCAGATTGCCTTTCTTGGAATTCTGCATCCCAAATCACACAAGGATCTTGTCGATATAGGACGCCTGAGACATAGCGAACAGTCATTTCTTGTGATCCCGAAGTATCTGGATCCCAAGAACATAACTGGCCTCTCCCAAATCTTTCATTTGGAATTGGTCTACTAGCCAAGTTTTCACGTTTGATAATATTCTTACATCATTCCCAATGAGTAAAATATTATCAACGTATAAAACAAGAAAAACCACATTCCCATCAATGATGCGCTTGTATACATAAGGCTCATCAACATTCTGCTCAAAATCATAAGACTTGATTGTTGTATCAAATCTTATATTCCAAGATCGAGATGCCTGCTTGAGTTCATAAATGGACCTTTGTAGATTGCAAACCTTTTGCTCTTGACCTTGGGTGATGAACCCTTCTGGTTGTATCATATAGATACTTTCATCAAGATTGCCATTCAAGAATGAAGTCTTGACATCCATTTGCCAAATTTCATAGTCATAATATGCGGCAATGGATAGACGTGTGCGGATGGATTTAAGCATAGCTACTGGCGAGAAAGTTTCCTCATAGTCAACTCCCTCTTTCTGGGTTTAACCCTTGGCCACCACCCTAGCCTTGAAGGTCTGTACCTTGCCATCTGATCCTCTCTTCCTCTTGTAGATCCACTTGCAACCTATGGGTTTCACCCCATCAGGTTGGTCTACAAGTTCCAAGATCGAGTTGGGGTACATGGACTCCATCTCTAGGTCCATGGCTTTGAGTCATTCCTCTTTGTCAGAATCATCCATTGCACTGCTGTAGGTCAATGGATCATCTATGCCATCGCTGGACGCGACAACTTGTGCCTCTCCAACCCCTAGGTAGCGATCAGGTTGTCGTACAACCCTCCCACTGTATCTTGGTGGTAGATCATTCTGACCAGGTAGCATCTGATGATCAGACATTGAAGGTGCTATGTATTTGTCAACTTTCATTGAGGATGGCATGCTGGTCGAAACAGTAATTAACTCCTCGAGTAATACCTTACTACGAGGCTTGAACTCCCTCATATAGTCATCCTTTAGAAACGTAGCATTTGTCGATAAAAACACTTTGTTATCATCAGGAATGTAGAAGAATCCACCCCTAGTCTCATTAGGATAGCCTACAAATAGGCACACCTTAGAACATGGTTCCAACTTTATAGTATTATTCTTCAGCCCATGTGCTCGACACCCCTATATGCGGAAATGTCGTAAACTAGTTTTACGACCATTCCACAACCTAAGGGAGTCTTAGGAACAGATTTAGATGGAACTACATTAAGGATATGCATTGCGGTTTGTAGTGCATATCCTCATAATGAACTAGGTAGTGAACTATAACTAAACATAGATCTCATCATATCTAGTAGGGTTCGATTTCTCCTTTATGCAACACCATTTTACTGTGGTGTTCCAGGTGCTATGAGTTGGGATACTATCACATGCTCAACTAAGAATTTTTTGAAGTCTCTGTCGAGGTATTCTCTCCACGATCTGATCGTAGAGTTTTGATTGTCTTACCTAATTGGTTCTCAACCTCAACACGATACTCCTTGAACTTTTCAAAGGTATCTGATTTGTGATGCATTAGGTAGACATATCCATATCTTGAATAATCGTCAATGACTGTGACGAAGTATTCATATCCACCTCGGGCTTTTATATTCATCAGTCCGTAAATGTCTGAATGTATTAGCTTAAGTGGTTGATTAGCTCTTATACGTTTTCCAGTAAAAGCTCTCTTGGTCATTTTACCTTCTAAACAGAATTCACAAACTGGTAGAGTCCTGAGCTTTAACTAGTTTAATGCTCCGTTCTTTATCAATCTATTTATCCGGTCAAGGTTGATGTGATCAAGTCTAAGATGCCATAAATATGTGTCATCATGAGAAATCTTTGGCCGTTTAGGTTTAGGTTTATCATCCTTAAACGTTTCAGCGTTGAGCAGTGACCTATGTGTTAATGGTCTTAACACATACAAGTTATTTTCTGAGTTTCATGTGCATATAGTTAATCCATTTACTATTAAAATAAACTGAATAACCATCATCCAAAAGTTTAGAAACAGAAATCAAATTCCTGCAAAAACCAGGAATGAATAACACATTGTTCAAATTTAAATAACTATTATTAATAAAATTTAAACTGGAAACTCCCACTGCTCTTGCTGAAACAGCATCCCATGTCCCGACCCTCATGGTGTAGTCACCTTCAGCAAGGTCCCTCCATGAATCAAGTAGCTGCAAAGAAGAACAAACATGGTTAGTGGCTCCAGAATCAACAATCCAAGCGGATTTATTATCATCCACTAATAGAGATTCAATAACGAGTAAATCATTTTTACCTGTTTCCTTTTCTCCTTTAGTGTTAGACATTATGTCCCATAGCGTCACTATTTGTAAATGATATTGTATTATTGTACAAAATTAACTATGTGATAATGAAATTGCCTTTTGCCGTTTTGTAATATTATTTACTTTGATATATAAATGGCGAAAGTCCATATGATTAATACCGGATTGAGATGATATGAGACAGTATCAATCCATAAAGGTTTAATCATTAAATATCCCTAGTCGGAGTATTATCGAGATCGGACATCGATAATGCGGAATAGACTAGTGTTGCGCTTGTGCACGTTGTGAGGGCACAACGGCATAGTTCTCATATATTTAAGTATTGGATACTTATGCAAGTGCGATAGGAGGTTGTGTTTTACCGATGGTACGGAAAACTGCTTCGCTCTGGATAGACCCCGCGGAATCCCATTGGTAGTATGTCTGCGTGTCTATGGGAGGCCGCATCAGGGTAGGTGTATATGGTCTTAACCTGAGACTTACATCGCTAGTACTTGCGACAATCGGTAAACTTTGGTTTTGGTGGTTGGGGACCTTAACCGGTTCTGTGTACACCTCTTCTGGGTTTATCGAGAATCGTAGTGTACTGGATGTGATGTCGAGATGGAAGTATCACTTCAGACATATGGAGATGATGATCACGCAGGACACAGAACTAGTACTCTATAAAAGGTTGCAACCGTCGGGACAATATGACCAGGTCAGGATTGTCCGATTTAAAGAGACTAGTTGCTTGATGTCCGATATATGTTTCGTACGGGGCAGACACATCTCCAGCCCCAGGCCTAACATGTGATCGTCCGATACTGGATCGATGTACGCAATACTACGGTATACTACGCTTGATATAGATCTTATATTCCTATAAGAATATTTCTGGAGAATTGGGTAGGCATGGCGCTTTGCTAGAAGCCAACCTTGTCTTGTGAATCGGTGTAAACGTAATACGAGGTACGTACGTGTTCGGATTATCCGACGACCGTATTTACTGCCAAAATATCCGGAGATCTCTTGGGTCGCTTCCTGAAGATTCACCAATGACGTATGATTCAAACTCGATTAATCTTGGATTAATTACGGAGAGACTTTATCTTGGGTAAAGTACTAAATAAAGAGAGAGAACGATTAGTTTAGAATTAATCGTAAAATTATTATATTCGATATAATAATCGAAATTCGATTTCGACGCGAAATTAAAATTAGATTTTAATTCGGGCAAACGAGTTAATTTAGAATTAATTCGTTAGCGACGTAAATAATAATTTCGCTAGGCGCAATTATTTATTTAAATTCGATTTAATTAACGTCGCGACGTAAGTTCGGTATTTCGGAAATATCGGACTCGAACGCGTGAGTGCACGTGGGCCCACTTTCATTTGGAAACGTGTGGGGCCCACATGACACATGTCATTATTTGCATTATTTAATTGTTGATGTATTGCATGGAGATAGTGTACAATGCACTCAAGGGTTTTGCATGGAATTTGAGTGTTGGACACTCTAAGCCATTGCATGGTTTGTGTCATAAGTTTATTATTATTTAATAAATATTATGGCATAAATATAAATTGATTTTTGTAACAAAAAATCAAGGCAACTCTCATCTCTCTCACATTGCCGAAACACATGCAGTTTTGGGCTCTCCATTTCTTCAATTTTTGTGGCAAGATTTGAAGAAGTTGTGCATTCAAAATCACAACAAAGGCTAGCACCTTCAAGGGATCATACATAGGTGATATGGGAAACTAATCCTTGAGCTTGGAAGGATCAAACTCGACTTGGAGTCCCCTTTTCTTCTTGGCCGAGAGCTTCACTGCACAAGGGAGGAGTTTTCGCATCATCTAAGCATCCATTTTCAAGTATTGTGAGTATGATTCCGCCATACTTCAATTTATTCATTCATGTATTTATATTTTGCTTGTTCTTGTTGATCTTGGGGCATGGATTAGATTTTCCTACATTTAGCTCAGCAAGTTATTTAGGACAGTTCCTTTTCCAATGCCCATTCTTGTCGCAGTGGAAACATTTTCCTTTGGGCTTGATATCCTTGGATCCTTTCTTGTTCATCTTCTTCATAGGCTTTCCCTTAGCTTTCACATCACTTTTCTTCTTCTTCTTTGTAGATTTAGAAGACTCGGTAACATTTGCCTCTGCACTGGACTTACGAGGATCCAAAAGCATGGACTCGTAATAGATGAGCTGATTAAGCAGTTGGGTTAAAGTGAAAGACAACTTGTTCATAACATAGTTTCTTTTAAACTACAGGAAACTCTTCAGAAGAGTTTCCATAATCATGGTCACCTGGCTACGCTCGTCAATACGAGCTCCATGGGTTTCAGCAGTGTTGAGATAAGTCATCATCCTCAAGAGGTGCTCTCGGACTGATGTCTCATCCTTCATCCTAACAGTCATTGCTGAGACTATGGCCTCAGCAGTGTTGATCAAGGAATTTTATTAACAGTTAATTATTCCTTTGTGAGTGTAACCCGCCGTTTCGGGATTCTAGGACTTAACGAATGAAGTGCCGACGTAGGGTAGGTCAGTTCATAAGATACATCTAGAATCCCTATCCTCTCGGAACCCGAACCTGATATTGATCCAAAATGGACACCATCCGTAGGGGGATGAAAACAAAGCCGTCTCGATGCGCCATTTGAATCTTATGTTCTTGGACTAACAACGGAGATTGCATGATATACTTGTTGGTTTCTATTAAGGTCCCAAAATCAATTATAAGCATGAAAATAAATGTGAATACAATCAAAGGAGGTGCGGAATGCTCACATCAATCGGTTGAGCGACGCTATGACGAACAAAATCAAATTTCTGTTCCATGAAGCTCACGCCACTGCAGCAGTCCACTGCTCCAAGTTTTCAGTTTTTGAGTCCGAGTTTAGAGCTCTAAGCTTCGTCAAACGATTCCCGGCTCATGGGTGAAGTTCCCTATCACCTTCCCATGTCTCTCGGAGTGCTAGCTCTTGTGATTTTTGCCACAAAAATCACACACTCATGCTTCCATTTTCACAGTTTTGATGAAGAAAAACAGTGAAGAATTTTACCCACTATGGGCATGAATTATAAAGAGAAAGAGAGAAGGAGAGATGTGTGTTTGGTTTGTGAAATTTGTGTATCTTATACACATTTTTAAATTTCAAATGCATTTCATTTGAATTTAGTTTTAAATTCAAACAATAAAAGCCACACCAACCACATCAAGTCACATCAAGTCAAGTGGTCAAGTCACTCAATCAATCAAGTTGTCAAGTCACATCACTCAAAGTGACAAGTGATTTGCCGCTTGAAGTGACTAGCGATTTGACGCTTGATGCGACTAATAATTTGACGCTTGATGCGACTAATGATTTGATGCTTGATTTGACTTACGTGCCACACTCGAATTCGAAATACGAATGCGCTCGCAAATAATCTCGGGCTCGGGTTCGCTAATTCCAAATTAACGAATTTTCTGTTGCGACGTAATTAAATCTAATTTAATTAAATAATCATGCCAAGCATAATTACTATTCACGTCACTAACGAATTAATTCTAAATTAATTCGTTCGCCCGAATTAAAATATAATTTTAATTCCGCATCGAAATCCAATTTCATTTAATATATCAAATATATTAATTTACCGATTAATTCCAAATTAATCGTTATCTCTCTTTTATTGATATTTTATCCTAGATAAAATATATCCGCAATTAATCTCAGATTAATTTCCTCTCTCTTCTAATTAATCCCAGATTAATTTAGAGTGTGAGTCATACGTCATCGGTGAATCTTTGGGAAGCGACCCAAGAGATCCCCGGATATCTTGGCAGTAAATACGGTCGTCGGACTATCCGAACACGTAAGTACCTCGTACTACATTTTACCGATTTACAAGACAAGGTTGGCCTCTAGCAAAGCGCCATGCCTACCCAATTCCCCGGAAATATCCTTACAGGAATAAAGGATCTGTATCATGCATAGTATACGTAGTATCACATATTTCTGTCCAGTGTCGGATGATCACGTGCTAGGCCTGGGGCTGGAATTATGTCTGCCCCGTATGAAGCACATGTCGGATGTCTGGTAACTAGTCTCTATAATCGGATAAACATGACCTTGTCATTTTATCCCGATGACTGCAGTACTTAAGAGTAGTAGTACCGTATCCTACGTGACCATCATCTCCTCTATAACTAGAGTGATACTTCCGTCTTGACATCACACCCAACACACTACGATTCTCAATATACCCAGCATTGGCATACACAGAACCTGTTAAAGCCCTGGACGACCGCAACCAAAGTATATTGATTGTCGCAAGTATTAGCGGTGCAAGTCTCAGGTTAAGACCAAATACACCTACCCTGATTTCGGACTTCCATAGACACATAGTCATACTACCAATGCAATTCCGAGGGGTCTATCCACAGCGAAGCTGTTTCCCGTACCATCGGTGAAACACAACCTCTTATTACACTTGCATGAGTATCCAATACCCAAATATATGAGAACTATACCGTTTTGCCCTCACAACGTGCACAAGTGCAATACTAGTCTTTTACGTATTTATCGATGTCCAATCTCCATAATACTCTGACTATGGATATTTAATGATTTATCCTTCATTGATTGATACTGTCTCATATCATTCTCAATCAAGGAATAAATCATAAAGACCTCTTATTATTTATACATCTAGACGATCTAATCACAAATGATAAGAGTGTAATCTCATTTGTAACATAGTTAATTTGTACAACAACACCATGATCTGTACAAATAGTGACGCTATGGGTCATAATTGTCCAACAATCTCCCACTTGGCCAATAGCTAGTCACTCGAGTGCTTGACACCCGAACTATATTCGGTTGGCTCGAATTGGTGAGGAAAGCTTTCGACAGCGGATTTGCATGATTATTATCAGATGCAATTTATTCGATCATCACATCGCCACGATGAATGATCCAAACGAATCAGATGAATATCGAAGTATGTATCTGGATCGTTGATGAGTCCATTAATTCTTTAGCCTGTGCTGACACCTAGCTCAGTTGCTAACAGAACTATATCTAATCTAATTAGATTTTTTATTGACCCATATGGTTTCTATTACTGCCTCAGCTGCAGCAATTACCCGCATTTGTTGTTTATACGTCAATAGTATCTTACTTGGAAGATTTCCAGCTTACTGTACCATTATTCAAACTGTATAGTACCGTTTGTGACTTTCAGTCGTTTTATCGGTTTAGGAAACTTGCAGTAGTGATTCCAGTCACTTCAAGTTCTCCTTCTTCACATATTAAGACAACATCCTTAGTTCTCTAAGATGCTAAGTATGTTCTTAACTTCAATCCAGTGACTATCACTTGGATTGGCCTGTTTGTGAATCCATATGCTCAAAGCGTATGAGACACCAGGTCATGTACATTTTTCAATGTACTAGTTTCTCGGAGAGTTTTCTCGAAAGCCTAGCTTTTACCAATTATATTTTTATGGGAATATCATTTTCAAGAAATGACATATTATCATTATTTATAAGAAAGCCATTGTCAGTGCGCTCCCACTAACCTCATTGTATACACAAGAATCATTTCGTTTTGAATTAAATCATACTCCATGATGATTACATCAAAACGATAATTCTAAGAACCTAATGCTTGCTTCAATCCAAACATGGATCGATCCACCTGCAAACCTTGTTTGCTAATTTTGGTACGACAAAACCATCAGGATGTTGTAAACATCCTCCAAAAGGTTTCTGTTTAAGGAAAGCGATTTTGATGTTCTGTTGTCATATTTCATAAATGAAACATGCAGCTTTAGCAAGCATTATCCAAATAGATTTACCGTGGCAACAGTTAAAATGTTGAATGGTAATCAACACAATGTTGATAACGATACTTTTCCGTTAAAAGCCTAGCTTTATACGTTGGTATGTTGCCTTCCATGTATGTCTTCCTTGAATACTTATTTAGTACCAGTAGGCATAATGCCTTGTAGTACATCAACTAGTATCCAAACATAGTTGGTATGCATGGAATCCATTTCGGATGATATGGCACTTTGCCATAAAAGGGAGTCGATACCTTGTATCACTTCCTCATACGTAGTAAGTTGGTATACCTCAATAAAATAGACATCTTTATGAGGTGAGATCAGAAACCCATACCCCAAGTTGTTTTCTGACTCTCTCCGACTCACGCGGTTCTTGTGTATTCAAAGATTATTGGTAATAGTTTCATCCTTGATGAACCATTTATGTTCCATTAAGATTCGGTGCCAGGGACAGCATTACTCCGATTTTCATCGAGTTTTACTATCCTCCCACTTACCACTGCATATCGGTATTCCTCTTAGGAAAACGGCATGGCGAGCAACAATTACATTGTTCTCTGATGAGATGTATAAGTACTATACTTATGGTATCCCTAGGATAACCTACAATTGACACTAATCCAATTTGGGTTCTAGTTTGGTATCATCCAAACTTATGCCTAGCATACCTAAATTATCAGGAGTGATAAACCCGATTTCTTTCCCGTTCATATCTAATATGAAATATGTCAAACAGATTTTAATGGAACCTTATTCTAAATAAGTTCTGTACTGTTAATGCTTATCCGTTGAAGGAAAAGGTAGCTTAGAGCGACTCATGATTAACATTATTATGTCTAACAAAATTCGGTTACTCATTTCGGACACACCGTCAAATTGACGTGTTTCGGAAAGAGTCCTCATTGAAAGAATACTATGCTCTTTCAAGTTTATTAGAAACTTATTTCTTAAGTATTTTCCATTACGGTCTTACCGTGACGTTTTAATACTTTAGCCGATCTGTTTGTCCATTTCGTGTCGAAACTTTAAAAGTTTTTGATTTGTGTTCTAAAAGAAACACATAACCATAACGCGATGCCACATCCGTATAGGTCATGAAATATTCATATCCACATCTAGCCTAGCTAGACATGGGCCCACTTGTTTCACTATGAACTAGGGCTAACAGGTCGGTGGTATTTACACTTTTACCAAGTAAATAGTGTTTTAGGCACTTTGCCCAATAAACTAGATTCGTAGACTTTATTTGATTGGAATCAATCAGTTCGAGTACCCACTCTTCAAAAGTGTGGATATACGATTCTTGTTTTAGTTGTGTCCTAGACACCAATGCCACAATAGGTTTCTTCCGATCAAGTCAGTTTGAGCTATTTGTTTGTCATGCTATATGTTTGAGATTTATTTATATTCAAAATAAATACTGTTATTCACATCTAATGTGTACATCTCAATATCATCTTTATATAATGAAACACTTTAGTGTTCTAGAATATAAATGTTCACCCGCTGCGGGTTAAACACTGATATAGAGATAATGTATCTAGTCAAACTAGTTAAATTATAAAACTTTCCTAATTTAGGTACACACCCGAGGGTAGTTCCCAAACTTAGGTATCTACGCTTAAAACAGCGACTTTCATCCCGTTTTCAATTCGCAGATTAATCTCAACTGAAGTTAGTATCCTGCTCACAGCAGATTCTGCACATCAGTACATATTTATGTACCACACTAAGTATTTAAAATCCAATTTTAATACTAGTAGTGAACATAATGTTGACAAACATATTTGAAGTCGGATCCTTGCTCGTCTTCAATTCCTTCATGTCTATTTTGTCCAAATGGCAGTCACGTTTTTGTGATCCCGTTTGCCACAATTTAAGCAGATATTTTAGGATATGTCCTTTATCTTCCCAGAAGATTATAATGATTTTGTCTTTGCCCTTTTCAACATTCCAGTAGCCTTTGGCCAAGCCTTGGCCATGTAGAATATCGAAGTAAGGTGCGTCTTGCACAACTTGCCTAATTGCAAACTTTGACTTTATCTCATTGAGAATAATCATTAACTCTTCAAGAATTATTTATTACAATTTAGTACTTCTAAAATCTAAGTATAGATTTATGAAGATCCTTCAATTTCATTATCATATTTTAAGGATCTAATTCTTAGTTCTGATTCAGAAATTAAGAAGTCTACTGCGACAAGCTTAATGGATTAAGCACTAAAGTTATCATAATATAAATCTTCTAAAGATTATGCTCGACTGTTTGCTTAACTCCGGGCTTTAGGCATAATATGTTATTTTATCAAATAAAGTAACTTATTATTTTTCCAGGACCGTCTTGAAATTTATTCCTAATTTGAAAATTAAACCATTTAAATACATTTCCCCTAGGATTATGTATTAAACGTCAATTTTTCAATTTCATTATCATGATTCTAATAGTCCAACTATTTAATCAACGATTTAGGTACTATTTATTATAATGATTACAATAGTCCAACTATTTAATCAACTATAATTTAATAGATTAAAATCAATTATATTGATTATATAATCCAATTATAAAATCAACTATAAATGAATAGTTTGAATATAGTCCAACTATTTATTAAAAATAACGTTTAAATATTAGTCTAACTAACATTTAATTTATTACGATGAATGATATTTTTTTGAGAGCATATGGCAAGTAATTAAACGAATATTGCAAATTCAATTTTTGCCTCCCACTATTTTTCGGCGAGCCTCTAACCCTCTGTCGAGTACTCGGGAAACCGTGTTTCCTAGTGGGCTAGGATCTCGTTAAATATCACACAATCTTGACTTTGGCCAACAAATTGTATGATAATTAACTAGGTAGATCTCTAAGATCGATTGGATCCAATCCAATTCCTAGATCCGGTAGGGGGACATCCAAGTCTGAAACATATATCTTATATATGCCAATACATCCAATGTATTACCTAACATTTTTCCTCTAAATCAACTAAGCCTTGGCTTTTGCACAACAAACTTAATGATCCCAGTTAAACGCGACCCATTGACCATGGAAAGCTTCGTAATCAATGTCGATGGACAAGAAGTGGTATTGACTTTGGCCAACAAACCACAACTTGGACAAGACGCTAATATAGAACAAAGCCTTCGTGATTCAAACACATCCTCGACGGACAAAGGCCTTGACTTTGGCCAACAAACTAATGTCGTCTTAGATCTTGAGTAAGAATCAGTCAATGGAAGGAAAGACGTTTAATATATTGCGAGGGTTTTTCGCGTGCAAATTGGCAACCAATTTATTATCTTTGTTAAGGTCTCATCATCATGCACCCTTAAACATGAATTCTAAACACATAATAAAGCGCATATGAATAAAATAATAATAAAATGCGGATGGATACTTTACACATTGATCCTAGATCAAATCTCTCTCTTCTTCTCCCGCTAGCACATGTATTTACTTCTACCCGTTACACTACACTTCTAAAGAAACCTCATTTACATTGAGGGGAATAGGTGAGAAGAGAATACAAAGAATAGGAGGTGATAAGGCTGGACACGCAGGCCCAATTAATAAATCAAATTTATTACAATAATTTCTAAAATTGTCCCACCCATCCAATATCCATCCGATATACATTATTCATGCATCGCAACCACGTATTCACACAAGCATGTTATCAATCAATCTATCAAATTAATTAATCTGGTAATTATTGATCATCCAATGTTCAAACAACGATTTGATTTTGCTCGAGTCAAACTCGTTTTGCGAATTAGTACTCAAAGTACGAATTCTCGAATTAAATTAAACTACATCATTAAATTCAATTTAATATGCATTCAATTCTAATTCTTTATTTAATTCCAAATTAAATATTACACTTTATTACTAAACCTTTTACGACTTAAATTCCAAATTTAATCGTAACGCGTCTCAAAGACTGATTAACGTCCAACGTCAATTCAATTAAAGTTCAATGGGCTTTTAATTAATTTCTTAAGGCGTGGACTTTTGGTCAACTCGGATCAAACCGAATAACCAAAATCCAATCCGGGAATTACCCCTTAAGCCCATAAATCAATTTTGGCCCATTAGGCCCAATTAAACTTTAAAGGTCCATTAAATCGTATTTGGGTTTAATGGATGCGGTTTGGGCCCAATTGGATCCAATCCATTTGGCCTAAACCCAACTTTGTACAACAAAGCCCAACAAGCCCAATTGCAACATTTCAAGCTCAATTTCAAAATTAGCCCAATATAATTAAATTTCCAAATTCCAAATTCTCAATTTAATTACCTAAAGTGCATTAACATAATTAATCACCCAAATTATTATTTCCAAAACACAAATTAGGCTAATTAATCATGCCATCAACATTAAATTATGTCCAACACATTTTAACAAAAATCAAACCCAATTACATGTTTTTATATTCTCGGTAATTGGGGGATTTTACGTCCGATTCGAATTCGATCTAATTAATTCCAAAATCGACATTAAATCATATTCCCGAATGATTTCCAACACATCCAATTGTCAAAAATCAAAAAAACCCAAGACATATTTAGGGCAAGACCATTCGGCCAACACATACAATTTGGGGAAAAAAGATCCAATCATATTTTCTTGAAATTGATCTAATCAATCTTCAATTCAACAACATTTAAGCATACTCAATCATCCAATTTCATAAAATCATGCTCAAATTCATTTTACCCAAATTTTAATCCCTAAACTTTTCATGCTCAAACCTTGCTATAGATGCCATTGTTGGTTTCTATTAAGGTCCCAAGATCGATTATAAGCATGAAAATAAATGTGAATACAATCAACGGAGGTGCGGATTACTCACATCGATCGGTTCAGTGACGCTATGACGAACAAAATCAAATTTCTGCTCCATGAAGCTCACGCCACTGCAGCAGTCCACTGCTCCAAGTTTTCAATTTTTGAGTCCGATTTTAGAGCTCCAAGCTTCGTCAAATGATTCCCGGCTCATGGGTGAAGTTCCCTATCACCTTCACATGTCTCTCGGAGTGCTAGCTCTTGTGATTTTTGCCACAAAAATCACACACTCATGCTTCCATTTTCACGGTTTTGATGAAGAAAAACAGTGAAGTATTTTGCCCACTATGGGCGTGAATTGTAGAGAGAAAGAGAGAAGGAGAGATGTGTGTTTGGTTTGTGAAATTTGTGAATCTTATACACATTTTTAAATTTCAAATGCATTTCATTTGAATTTGGTTTTAAAGTCAAACAATAAAAGCCACACCAACCACATCAAGTCAAGTGGTCAAGTCACTCAATCAATCAAGTTGTGAAGTCACATCACTCAAAGTGACAAGTGATTTGACGCTTGAAGTGCCTAGCGATTTGACGCTTGATGCGACTAATGATTTGACGCTTGATGCGACTTATGTGCCACACTTGAATTCGAAATACGAATGTGCTCGCAAATAATTTCGGGCTCGGGTTCGCTAATTCCAAATTAACGAATTTTCTGTTGTGACGTAATTAAATATAATTTAATTAAATAATCATGCCAAGCATAATTACTATTCACGTCGCTAACGAATTAATTCTAAATTAATTCGTTCGCCCGAATTAAAATCTAATTTGAATTCCGCGTCGAAATCCAATTTCATTTAATATAGCAAATATATTAATTTACCGATTAATTCCAAATTAATCGTTATCTCTCTTTTATTATTTTTTTATCCTAGATAAAATATATCTGTAATTAATCCCAAATCAATTTAGAGTGCGAGTCATACGTCATCGGTGAATCTTTGGGAAGCGATCCATGAGATTCCCGGATATATTGGCAGTAAATACGGTCGTCGGACTATCGGAACACGTAAGTACCTCGTACTACATTTTACCGATTTACAAGACAATGTTGGCCTCTAGCAAAGCACCATTCCTACCAAATTCTCCGGAAATATCCTTACAGGAATAAAGGATCTGTATCAGGCGTAGTATACGTAGGATCGCGTATTTCTATCCAGTATCGGATGATCACGTGCTAGGCCTGTGGCTGGAATTGTGTCTGCCCCGTACGAAGCACATGTCGGATGTCTGGTAACTAGTCTCTATAATTGGATAAACATGACCTTGTCATTTTATCCCAATGACTGCATTACTTAAGAGTACTAGTACCGTATCCTACGTGACCATCATCTCCACTATGACTAGAGTGATACTTCCGTCTTGACATCACACCCAACACACTACGATTCTCAATATACCCAGCATTGGCGTACACAGAACATGTTAAAGCCCTGGACGACCGCAACCAAAGTATATTGATTGTCGCAAGTATTAGCGGTGCAAGTCTCAGGTTAAGACCAAATACACCTACCCTGATTTCGGACTTCCATAGACACAAAGTCATACTACCAATGCAATTCCGAGGGGTATATCCAGAGCGAAGCTGTTTCTCGTACCATCGGTGAAACACAACCTCCTATTACACTTGCATGAGTATCCAATACCCAAATAAATGAGAACTATGTTGTTATGCCCTCACAACGCGAACAAGTGCAATACTAGTCTTTTACGTATTTATTGATGTCCAATCTCGATAATACTCTGACTAGGGATATTTAATAATTTATCCTTCGTTGATTGATACTGTCTCATATCATTCTCAATCAAGGAATAAATCATTAGGACCTCTCATCATTTATACATCTAGGTGATCTAATCACAAATGATAATAGTGCAATCTCCTTTGTCACATAGTTAATTTGTAGAACAACACCATAATATGTACAAATAGTGACGCTATGGGTCATAATTGTCCAACAATACTGTCGTATATCCCTCTCCCACTCACTATTATAAATATTAAGCTTTCTATCTAAAATATCTTATATTTTATTTTAACTAGTGTGGATTAACTTATGGTGGCTAAAACATATTTATTATTTACACTAGTTTGTCATAAGTGAGCTAATCAATTTTAACTATTAAAATTGTGTCACTAATATTCATTAGTCTTTACTAACAGATATACTCCATTAAACTAATTTAATTAGAGTGGTATAAGTGAGCTATTACATTTTAACTTTTAAAATACTAGACACTTAAAAATTTAAAATTCATCGAATTCTAAATGGTGAAAATTTTAATTAAACATTTTAATAAATCTTGGTGCGTCGTAAAATCCAATGGTACTTGCAATTGTATCCTGAGTGAAGACCACATTTCCGTCTATTCGGAATCGGCTATGGAATTTATGTCCGAGTTTCCATCCTATATACCAATGGAATTTATTATGCACCAATTAAGCACAATATATAAGAATTCAATTTTTAAACCATTAATCCAATTAATCTAATTAATTGATTTATATGCATATCATATTCTAATTTAAACATTTTAAATTACATAAAATCATAATTTTATGTCTATAATGATAATGCATCTATGACATGTTATGGCATGAAAAATGCATGAGTGGGCACCCTAAGCTATATGACATGTTATTCAAACAATTCGAAATAAACATACATACAACATAAAAATTATTTTGCATTGACCGGACTCTTATTTTTTCCTATACTAATCTAATTAGTACATACGATTCACCAAGGCATCCCTTGGTCTTCAAATCACGCTCCAAAGTGGTGTTGGCTCCTTTTGCGTCTTCGGTGCTCAATATTACAAAAATTGAAATTTTACATTGAAAAATAAAATTACAACAAATGTAAACAATGGCCTTATGGCCTTACAACCCAAAAACAAAACCAACTACTAAAATAAGAGCTGGAAAAATTTACGACAAGTGCAAAATCCATTCATCTCATGAAATAATAAAAACATTCATCATATGAATATCATAATGTGCACACTCATCTAAACATGCATATCATATTTATAACTCATATAAATATATTAAAAACAGAAACTTTAAATGAAAAAGTGAAGGATTAAGAACACTTTTCAATCTCGCTCTTGATGCCAATTGTAGGAAACGCTTTGCTCGAGCAGCAGAACGATTAGGCACACGGATCGACCTTGAAATTTTTTTCTGCTTTCCCTTCCTTAAAGCCAAATGGAACCAACACATATACTGAAGTTTTTCTTCTGTTCCAGACAAGATCTCAGCCCCGAAATGCGCCCAAAATAGTCCCCGAACAGCCTCCCGAACTGCAGTAAAATAATGGACTATTTTGGACCCGTTACACAACCGAACTGCACCCAAAACACCCATTGATTTGTGTGAATTGCAAGGGTGATATAGGTCTGATTTTTCCACTCAAAAATAATCCTAACCCAGCCCCAAAAATTTCCCTAGGTGTTTCCCAAAACCCGAATTAAAACAAAACAAACCGAGCCCCTAATCAAGCAGGTGATTCACGGCAATGGGCAATGAAATTGTCCTAATGCCGTGAGTGGTAGATGAAGAGAATAATGAGTTTTGTTCAACGCCACAAGATCTTCCGAGCTATATCCTGTTACCAACGGAAAGTAGTGTGGGCTACACACACAAACAAATCCCTAAATATTTTAGAGATTTTAATCACACACTAATAATATTTTGCTTATTCTCATTCTTCAATCTTGTTTCTCAACTATTGAGAGAATGGAGAAGAAGAGGATGGTGGCTAGGTTTTGAATTACAGTTCTCAAAAAAATTTATTTTTCTTTTTATACTTAGGGTAATTTGTTTCATAAAAAAATCAACCACTTCCCTCCCACCTATGTCAAATTCGGCCAAGCTAGGGTTTCTTTTAATTTTTTTCAACATCAATATTCAATTACCATTATTGCAAAGATGTTACAAAATTAAATAAGAAATTAAAAAATTTGAAAATCACAATTTCCAAATTAATGCCAAGGATTTTATTTATTTTCAAAACAAACAAATCTATCCCCTAATGGCTTGAGGAATTCGGACACTACAAGTAATAATAGATAAATTTTGTAGCATTAGGTATTCAATTCCATAATTGAAATATATATACAAAATTCAAGAGTTACTACCTTTTAAAAGATGTAACTTCCAAATTTAATTCAAAGGTTTCCAAAACCCAAATTTGGAATTCCAATATTAGCCTTCATTAAATTATATCATATATAATTTAATTACTAGCAATAAATAATTATCATATAATCATTTATTATATAAATCATATATAACTTTTATATATAGTTGTAAGTGTGACAAATAATATTATTAATCATGTTAATAATATTTATACCTTTGTGAGTATATAATTGGACTATCCAATTATACTAAATCCATTATAGTAAATCGAGCTAGCACGGGGACCAAATGGATCTACGGCTCTGAGCTCCAATAATCTCGAAATATTAATTAAGCTCTTAATTAGATATTCGAATTATTAACTACAGGTTATTCCACTAAAAAACCCAAAGTTACACTCTCGTTGCCGCAGATGATATATTAAGTCGAACTAAGTCGTTGTCCATCGATATAGTCATTACATATGAATTGACCCTTTACGAGTATCTCGTAATTAGAGCCGGGTCAAAATATCTGTTATACCCCTTTAATTATTTTTACCTTAAGTATTATTGATTCTCTAATTAACTATTTATTCACAACTATTATGAATATTAATTTTTCTATTCGTAATAGAAAGACTTGAGCGCTCAAATCGTTCAAGTACCGAATCAACCCTTAAGAAAGATACTCATCTACTTCTCGTAAGAAGGAGTGAACTCTATGTCTATGTAAAACGTTCTCAACTACAAAACAAACTGTGCCCCCAAAGTACGTAGCTATTGGTCGAGACTGCTACACCAACCTCACCTTTGTAAATCAAAGGACACAGCCTGCCATGAAGGAGTTCGTAGTACACTCAGGATTAAGATCAATCCATATATGACCATCAATTAGATTGAAATGACTTTCTTTGCTTAACGGATATTATAAGAATGTCATTTCTATATGGGTCCAGTCCTATATGATTGCATCATACAAGGTGCCTCCATTCTCATGTCTCTACATGGACGATCCGGATCAAGATCGCCATATGAATATAGAATGGACCGCAACTATAGATAAACCACAAGCAAAGTAACCGCTTTGTTTGCTCTCTATGGACTATTTAAGATTACTAACTTTAGACTTAAATCCTCTTGTATATGACACTCATACACTAAATCTGAAGGTACATAAGTAATCTAGGGTCTTTAAGAAGATATTTAATATGCGAAATTAAACAAACAATTTGATGAATGAATAATGCATCATTTTATTTCAAAATATATAAAACCGTTTACATCACATGTAGCTCTAGGGCATACATTCCAAGAATTCATAATATATTTACGAGGCATCGTTATTTAATTAAATTATATTTAATTATTAGCGATGAAAACTCGTTTAATCGGATTAACGGATCCGAGCCGCGGCAAACATTCACAGAAATCGTTTGAATTTCGAATTCAAAATGTGGGGCCCACTTCACATGTGTTAGTTGGGAGAGTGGTTAGCATTTATGCCAAACCCCCAACTTTTCCAACCACCTTGGAATGGTTTTAGTGAAACCATTTACCCAACCACCTTGTTTAGGTGAAAAGGGTAAATTGGTTTTCACCAAAAGCCTTTTCTCTCTCATTTTGGTAACACATCTCACAAAAATCAAAAACCCTAATATCCATTTAGGCGTGACACTCTTTCCCTCTCTTTTTTTATTTTGTTGCAAAGTCAATCAAGCTAGCACTTCAAGGAATCAACAAATGTGATAGGAAAACTAACTCAAGGGTTGGAATCATCACTCAAAGCTTGGAGCAGATAGTTCTCATCTCAAATTTTTTAAATTCTAAACCTTTAATTGTAAGTATATTCTGCAACTTATAATGATCTTTATCACACACTTTCATGCTTATTAGATCCTTGGCATGTTCTAGGAACATTAACATCTATTGGTCCTACGACTATAGTTCATTTGCAGGTTTATAAGGGTATAGACAAAGGCTCTCGTTGACGAAGGGTTGCTCACAACTAGTTCTCCCCACCCAAGGGTCAGAGCGACCAAGTGAGCGTACCTTTTTTTATACACTAAGGTACATGCCAACGAGTTATGGTGCGTGAGTGACTGTCAAATGGATTTCCCATTGTAGATTCCCCAAAGGGAGGGTGGAGCGAACTCTCCTAAATACCCAAGCCTCTTAGGCTCCTATCGCTTGGTGACAGGAATAAACAACGAGTCCTCCAAATTAGTCCATCATAGTAAGCTACGACTACATGATTATGTAGGTGCCTTCATGGCTTTTCCTTATAGAAAGGTAGTGAATAAAGGAAGACATCAAACCATTACCAAGCTCTGATGATGCATTTAGTTAAACCTCTTCAACCTACAGTAGACGTAGTTAACTAAAGCACAACTCACAATCATTACAAGACATTATTTCAGGTCCGATTCTCTATCCTCAGTGGAGTCGCCAGATTGTAGGACACAGAAATCGGCGACGCTGTTCTAGGCTCGCGGCCTAGTCAGGAGTACGGAATAGCCTATAAGAGACTAAACCGGAGAATGAAATGTAGTCGCCACCCAGTGTAAACTAGGATAAAGATTTAAGGCCGCACTCACCCCTCGTAAGGGAAGACCTCAAACCGTTGGGTTCGGAATGGTCCCTTACTTTTGCCACTTTAATGAAAAGATTTGTGCAATAATTTAACCAAATCTACGCAACCTACATATGCGAGAGTAACCTACGTCTAAGTTTACATATGAGTTATGTCTAAATTTGCATGCATAAAAATAAAGGCTAAATCTAAGTTTGCATACATGAAAGTAAGTAACGACAAGCAAACAAGCACATGAATGCATTAAATCGAAAAACATGACAATATAAATAAATAACAATTTAAATATTAATGTATGAGAGATATAATTAAATCCCTAATGCAAAAGAAATAAATAAATCATGCTTAGAAACAATCAACTGAATCATGCATAAAAGTAATTCCTAATAAACAACGAATAAACACAAACTTGGATGAAATGAAATATGTGTGTCTCTCAAGCGGTACATGGTATTGTATCCCAGGTACAAATCGCACTACCGTTCATTCGGATTCAGCTATGGAATTTACGTCCGGGTTTCCATCCGATATACCCCAAGAGATAACACATATTTCATTTATACCATGGCCACAATATTCATGAATCCACAATATACATGCGAAGAAATAAAATAAATGACGGAAAGAAAGTGCGAGAATAAATAAAAAGGGTGCCCTCAGGTCTAACCTCTTAAGTCGTCTCTTGGAAGTGTGTTATGCTGTCGTCGGAAAGGTTGATGCTCCGTAACTCCTTCGGTTCACTAGTTCAATGTTTTCCTTCGTTGTTTTGCTATTTTGGATCGATGTTTCCCTTATTATTTTTACGGTATTATGGGCTAATTTTCTGGATTGTTTTCGATGGTTTTAGAGGGTGAATTTTTGGGTAGAATGTGTGGCAAAATAGTGTAGTTTTGGGCAGTTTCGGGGGTCAAAACAGTGTAGTTTTGGGGCAGAATGTGCGGCAAAACAATGCAATTTTTGGTGGTGTTTGGATGCAGAACTGGGTAGATTTTCGATGATGTTTGGGATAGTTTTCAATGGTGTTTTGCAGCAGTTTTGGTATGCAGTTTAGTGGTGTTTTAACGGTAGTTTGGGCGTGTAGTGCAGAGAGAATTTCTGTATGTGATGCGTGAATGCTAGCTAGGGATTTCAAGGTTGGGTGAAGGCTTCTTTTTATAGGCAAAGGGGTGGGGCTTACCTTGTGCAAGAAGGGAACGAATATTTATGAAATTAAGGGGGATATTTTAATTAGTGTTCTATAAGGAAAAATCTATTTAATTAGGGATGTGATTTAATTTGATTTGATTTGATTTCTTTAAATTAGGAATGTGATTTAATTTGATTTTAGCATGTGTTTAATGTGTGATTTTGTTATTTTGGGAAGGTGATGGGCGTGAGATTAGGTCTATTGGGCATGTGGGTTGGTCTTTGATGGGCTTAGAGTGTGGCTTACGGGGGTTTGGACTGAGGATAAACTTTAAAATAGAGGCTTAACAAGCAAACCCGAAGCTAAACAAACGAATCAAATCCAACAAGGTGTTAATTCTTGATGTTCCCTTCTAACATCCGTTTCCCGCGACTTCCAAAACTTAAAGAAGAGTGCCTCCATATGAGACTCATCATCGGGACTTAAATGCAAAAATGCAGTGCCTACAGTATTACTTATTGGTAATGACATTCCCATGTTAACGTCGGTGAAAGCTTGGCTTTCATTAAAATTTTCCATGAAGGATCTTGGAGAAACAACCTTTATTCTAGGAATAAAGATCTACCAGGATAGATCTAGAAAGCTGCTTGGACTCTCTCAGAGCACGTACATTGAAAAGTGTTGAAGAGATTCAACATGGATCAGTCCAAGAGGGGACTGTTGCCAGTGTCATATGGTGTCACTCTATTGAAGGTCATGTGTCTTAAAACTCAAGATGAGAGAGAAAACATGAGTCGGATACCATTCGCCTCAGCAGTCGGATCGATCATGTATGCCATGATATGTACACGACCGGATGCCTCATATGCTTTGAGCATGTGTAGTATCTAACAGGCTGATCCAGGTGAACGTCACTGGATGGTGGTTAAGAATATCCTTAAGTATCTTAGGTGAACTATGGATGCTTTCTTAATTTTTAAAGATGGAGAACTTGAGGTAACTGGGTATATCGATGAATGTTTCCAAACCGACAAAGACGACTTCAAGTCGCAATACATATTTTGTTTGAACAACGGAGCAGTAAGCTGAAAATCTACAAGCAAGAGACTGTTGCCGATTCAACAACAGAAGCGGAGTATATTGCTGCAGCTGAAGCAGCAAAAGAGGCAGTTTGGATCCAAAAATTCCTAATTAGATTAGGAGTAGTTCCGTTAGTAGCTGAGCCCGTTCCATTGTATTGTGACAATAACAGGGCTATAGCGCATGCTAAGGAACCGCGGTCTCATCAACGATCCAAGCATGTTCTTTGACGTTTTCATCCGATTCATGAGATCATACATCGTGGCGATGTGAAGATCGAGAAGGTCGCATCAGAGGACAACATGGTAGATCCATTGACGAAAGCTATTCCTCAGTAAAAGTTTGAGTGACATTTACATAGTTCAGATGTTAGGCTTGAGTGACTGGCTATAGGCCAAGTGGGAGATTTTTGGACAACTATGACCAATAGTGTCACTATTTGTAAAAGATATTGTGGTTTTTGTACAAATTAACTATGTGACAATGAAAATTACATTTTATTATTTTGTAATTTGTTAATATAAAAATGGTAAAAGTACTTATGATTAGTTCCGGATTATAAGATATGAGTCATTATCAATCCATAACGATTTAATCATTAAATATCCCTAGTCGTAGTATTATCGAGACTGGACATCGATAATGCGGAATAGACTAGTATTGCACTTGTGCGTGTTATGGAAGCGTAACAGTATAGTTCTCATATATTTAAGTATTGGATACTTATGAAGTGTGATAGGAGGTTGTGTTTGCTGATGGTACGGAAACAGCTTCGCTCTGGATAGACCCCGTGGAATCCCATTGGTAGTATGACTATGTGTCTATGGGAATTCGAATCAGGGTAGGTGTATTTGGTCTTAACCTGAGACTTCCATCGCTAATACTTGCAACAATCAATATGCTTTGGTTTTGGTCGTCCGAAACTTTAACAGGTTCTTCGTACGCCTCTTCTGGATTTATTGAGAATCATAGTTTATTAGGTGTAATGTCAAGACGAAAGTATCACTTCAGTCATATGGAGATGATGATCACACATGGATACAGAACTGGTGCTCTAATGTGTTGCAACCATCGGGATAATATGACAAGGTCATGATTATCCTATTAAAAGAGACTAGTTGCTTGTGATCCGATATATACTTTGTACGAGGCAGACACTATTCCAGCCTCAGGCCTTGCATGTGACATCTAATACTGGATCGCTATACGCAATACTATGTATACTATGCCTGATACAAATCATATATTCCTTTAAGAATATTTCTGGAGAATTGGGTGGGCATGCTACTTTACTAGAAGCCAACCATGTCTCGTAAATCGATAAAATATGGTACTGTGTATGCACGTGTTCGGATAGTCCGACAACTAGATTTATTACCAACATATCCAGGGATCTCTTAGGTCACTTCCCTAAGATTCATCGATGGCGTATGATTCAAATTTAATTAATCTGGGATTAATTACGGAGAGATTTTATCTGGGATAAAATACTATTTGAAGAGAGAGAATGATTAATTCAGAATTAATCGATAAAATAATATATTCGATATATTAAACGAAATTAGATTTCATCGCAGAAATAAAATTAGATTTTAATTCGGACAAACGAATTAATTCACGAGCGACGTGATTTAGAATTAATTCACGAGCGACGTGAATAGTAATTTTGCTAGGCATAATTATTTAATTAATTTGATTTAATTACGTCGCAATGAAAATTTGTTAATTCGGAATTAGCGAACCCGAGCCCGGGAGTGTATGCCCACTCGGATTTTGAATTCAAGTGGGGCCCACTTGTCACATCACTTATCACTTTAATTATTTTTTGGTGATGGGTGTTGGTGAAAGGAATAGTAATGACTTGTATGTCACATTTTGTATGTAATCATGGAATTGACTTTTACCAAATTTTGAGATTTGGTATATGATATTATTGTTTTTGAAAACAAAACACACAAGTCAATTTTTTTCACTTCCCTATCTTCTCTCCATTACCGAATTGGCTCTCTCCTTCTCAAAAGTTTGGCTTGGCCGAAACTTGTAGAAAGAAGAAGGAAATTGTTGCAAATTTTCTTAGATGCTAGCATTTCAAAGAATCATCCAAGGTGATAGGGAAACCATCCCAAAAGCTTGGAATGAAAGATCAAGGCTCAGAGCTTGGAGATCAACATTCAAAGTGGAGCTTGGAGACTTCTCAAAGGCAAAAGTTTTTTGTGATCAACACCTCTAAAATCCAATCATTGTAAGTATGTTTCCGCCATTCTTACTTTAGTATTCACATTCTTTCATGCTTTGTATAATCTTGGGAATGCCTTAGAAACCAACAGGTATTTCTACTAAAATAATCTGATTTACCTTGTGCCAACTTCATCTTTGATTGCCTTCAACTATTTGGACTTATTAACTCTATTGGGAAGTTCTTCTAAGGTCGTACTTTCTAAGAACTTTCTCGTACTGCCTTTGTTCTTTTTCTTATCTTACCTTTGTTGTTTAACCTTCTAAAATTATTACTTCTTCTCTTTGAGTCTCACTATACTCTCTTGTTATTCCTCCCTAATAAGCTTTCCCTGCTGTGTAGGTTTCTTTCTTATCTCATTTCCTTGAACTTCTTACATCTCTATTCTTCTAAAATTCTCTTTCAATTTCGAATATCTAGGACATCTTTTACTAAATCTCCGATTCATGTATTTCTTTTTTCGTCTAGTCTTTTCCTTCTCATCTTAATTCTTTAAATTCCTCATATCTTTATTTCCTTGGGAATCTCACCATCTTGATTGCTCAAGGCATCTTCCTACTAAACCTTGGGCTCGAATACCATTTTTAATCTAATTCCTCCTTCACAATACCATGGGTCCCTTGATAAGTCTTTCACTTTAATTGATCCCCCAAATTTCTTGATATTTCTAAGTCTTTACTCTTTTAAAGGCTCATTAGTTTAACTATTTATGACTTCAAACTATTCTGGCTTTTACTGATTGTCTATGTCTCTATGAACTCATCAATTTGGCCATCAATTTATCTCGTAATTCACCTACCCTGTAAACTGCTCTTCTTTACTATTCCTCCTCTTAGTAGATTTTAAGTTGTCCTTATTCTTTCCATAAAGGTCTTCAAATACACACGACTACTTACACTTAAGCTTGGTAACATTCTGGTTGGGTATTAACACGCTTTCTAAAATTGAGGTTCCTAGAAGGGATGGTCGTCATGAGTTCCGCGGGGACCTATCCAACTATAAACATGTCTTAAATTTCATTACTCTTTACTAATTACTTTGAAGTCTTTACTTATCTCACTGTCTCAGACTTTTCTTCTTAATCCATTATTCATACTGAATCCTCCTGTCACTTATGTTTCCTTCTTAGTATCTCTATATTCTATTCCTTGATTCTGCACCATGTTACCGTGGCTAATGGTAGTTTGCCCTTATAGCTATTTATTAAGCCTCTACTCTTTACTCTTGCCACAAATCGCTACTATGGCACTACGTGTAATGGTCTATACCAGTACTTTCTTCACTGCCAAGTATCCCCAACCTTACAGGTTTGTTCATTTATACTTTTATGGTTTTCTATTGGCTGACGACTGATCCTCAGGTTCTACCATATTGGTATATCCTATGGACTTTTACTAGTGTTGTAAACCTTATGCTGATTTGTCTTGTTCTCTTGACGGTATTGGGTTCTCTTCCTAATAATCTCGAAACTTCCTTAATCTCTTCCAAGGTGACCAATCTTCTATAATCCTACGTGATCTTTCATTAGATATCTTATGGTCATCTATGCCTATGCTGGTAGGGACTAGGGTAAACATCATTATGTCTCAACTAGCTTCAGTATCCTTTTTCTGATGCTCTGTGTCTAGGTAGAGTCTATTCCTAATGTAAGATAGGTATGAGGTAGGCTCTATCATGATTACACTCATATCTGATGTCGCTGATGTTGGTTTCTATTAAGGTCTCAAGATCAATAATAAACATGAAAACATATGTGAATAACAATCGAGAAGTTACAGAATACTTACATCGATCGGTTGAGCGATGCTTTAACGAACAAAAATCATTTTCCCCTTACTAGAAGGTCACGACAGTGAGCATATATTTTCCTTCATGATTTCAGTTTTGAGCCAAGTTCCAAGCTCCAAGCTTTCGTCAAATGATTCCGGCTCATGGATAAACTTCCATATCACCTTCGTATGTCTCGTAAGTGTACTAGCACTTGTGATTTTGCCATAAAATCATGTCTTTTCTCCCCCTTCAGCTCACTTCAGTGAGCAAAATAGGAGATGAAGAATAGCCCTTGTTGGGCGAGAGAGAGAAGAAAAATATGAAAAGAGAGAGATGGTTGAAGTGAGTTTGTAATTTGGCTTTAAGTGTATCTAATACACTTTTGTGAATTTCAAATGCATTTCACTTGAATTTGGCTCTCAAAAGTCAAATAATAAAAGCCCATCAACCTCCATCACTTCACATCAAATTCCATCAATCAATGAATAGTGACTTGCGTCAATCACTCAAAGTGAAAGACATCCATCACTTGATTGACGAATAATGTGACTCTAGATGCGACTAGCGATTTGACGCTTGATTTTACTTGCGTGCCGCACTCGAATTCGAAATGCGAATACGCTCAGAAATAATCTCGGGCTCAGGTTCGCTAATTCCAAATTAACGAATTTTCCATTGTGTCGTAATTAAATCTAATTTAATTAAATAATCATGTCTAGCATAATTACTATTCATGTCGCTAACGAATTAATTTTAAATTAACTTGTTCGCCCGAATTAAAATCTAATTTTAATTCCACGTCGAAATCCAATTTCATTTAATATATCGAATATTTAATTTACCGATTAATTCCAAATTAATCGTTATCTCTCTTTTATTGATATTTTATCCTAGATAAAATATATCTGTAATTAATCCCAGATTAATTTCCTCTCTCTTCTAATTAATCCCAGATTAATTTAGAGTGCGAGTCATACGTCATCGGTGAATCTTTGGAAAGCGACCCATGAGATCCCCAGATATGTTGGCAGTAAATTCGGTCATCGTACTATCCGAAAACGTAAGTACCTCGTACTAAGTTTTACCGATTTACAAGACAAGGTTGGCCTCTAGCAAAGCGCCATGCCTCCCCAATTCTCCAGAAATATCCTTACAGGAATAAAGGATCTGTATCAGGCGTAGTATACACAGTATTACGTATGTCGACCCAGTATCAGACTGTCACGTGCTAGGCTTAGGGCTGGAGCTGTGCCTGCCCCGTACAAAGCACATGTCGGATGTCTTGTAACTAGTCTCTATATCGGATATTCATGACCTAGTCATAATATCCCGATGACTGCAGTACTTAAGAGCACCAGTACCGTATCCTACATGACATCATCTCCACTATGACTAGAGTGATACTTCCGTCTTGACATCACACCCAACACACTATGATTCTCAATATACCCAGTATAGGCGTACACAGAACCTGTTAAAGCCCTGGACGACCACAACCAAAGTATATTGATTGTCGCAAGTATTAGCGGTGCAAGTCTCAAGTTAAGACCAAATACACCTACCCTGATTACGGACTTCCATAGACATATAGTCATACTACCAATGGAATTCCGAGGAGTCTATCCAGAACAAAGCTGTTTGCCGTACCATCGGTGAAACACAACCTGCTATTACACTTGAATGAGTATCCTATACCCAAATATATGAGAACTATGTCGTTATGCCCTCACAACGCGCACAAGTGTAATACTAGTCTTTTACGTATTTATCGATGTCCAATCTAGATAATACTCTGTCTAGGGATATTTAATGATTTATCCTTCGTGGACTGATACTGTCTCATATCATTCTCAATCCAGGAACAAATCATAAGGACCTCTCATCATTTATACATCTAGGTGATCTAATCACAAATGATAAGAGTGTAATCTCCTTTGTCACATAGTTAATTTGTACAACAACACCATGATCTGTATAATTAGTGACGCCAATCTCCCACTTGGCCTATAGCCAGTCATTCGAGTTTCTAACACCTGAACTATGTACGGTTGGCTCAAACTGCTGAGGAAACGTTTTCGTTAGCAGATTTGCATGATTATCATCTGATGTGATTTATTCGATCATCACATCGCCACGATGTATGATCCAAACGAATCAGATGAATATTGAAGTATGTATTTGGATCGTTGATGAGACCATTAATTCTTTAGCATGTGCTGACGTCTAGCTTAGCTGCTAAAAGAACTATATCTAATATAATTATATTTATAATTGACCAAGATGGCTTCTATTGCTGCCTCAGCTTCAGCAATAACCCACATTTGTTGTTTATTCGGTAACAGTATCTTTGCTTGAAAGATTTACAACTCACTGTACCGTTATTCAAATTGTATAGTACCGTTTGCGACTGTTAGTCATTTTTATCGGTTAGGAAACTCGCAGCAGTGATCCCAGTCATTTCAAGTTCTCCTTCTCCACAGATTAAGATAATATCCTTAGTTCTCTAAGATACTAACGGATGTTCTTAACATCAATCCAATGACTATCACTTGGATTGGCCCGATTGTGTATCTATATGCTCAAAGCATATGCGACGCTAGGTCATGTACATTTTTCAATGTACGAGTTTCTCGGAGAGTTTTCTCGAAAGCCTAGCTTTTAGCGATTGTATTTTTATGGGAATATCATTTCCAAGAAATGACATATTATCATTATTTATGAGACAGCTACTGTCAGTGCGCTCCCACTAACCTCCTTTTATACACAAGAGTCATTTGTTTTGAATTAAATCATAAACTATTATGATTACATCAAAACAATAATTCTAAGAACCTAATGTTTGCTTCAATCTAAACATAGATCGAACAACCTGCAAACCTTGTTTGCTAGTTTTGGTACGACAAAACCGTCAGGATGTTGTAAACATCCTCCAAAAGGTTTCCTTTTTAGGAAACCGATTTTCCCGTTCAGCTGCCATATTTCATAAATGAAACATACAGCTTCAGCAAGCATTATCCAAATGGATTTACCGTGACAACAGGTAAAAGGTTCGTCGTAATCGACACAATGTTGATAACGATACCTTTTCGCTACAAGCCTAGCTTTGTACGCTAGTATGTTGTCAACCATGTATGTCTTCCTTTAAGACTTATATAGTACCAATAGGCACAATGCCTTGCGGTACTTCAACTAGTATTCTAAACATAGTTGATATACATAGAATCCATTTCGGATTCATATGGCACTTTGCCATAATAGAGAGTCGATGCCATATATCACTACCTCATACGTAGTCAGTTGGTATACCTCAAAAGATAGACATCTTTATGAGGTGAGATCAGAAACCCATACCCCAGGTTATTTTATGACTCTCTCCGATCTATGCGGTTCTTGTGTATTTTAAGATTACTGATAGAGTTTCATCCTTGATGAACTGTTTATGTTCCATTTGGAATCGGTTCCTAGAATAGTATTACTCAAATTTTCATCGAGTTTTACTATCCTCCCACTTACCACTGCATATCGGTATTCCTCTTAGGAAAACCGCATGGTAAGCAACAAATACATTGTTCTCTTAGTGAGTTGTATAAGTACAATACTTATGGTTTCCTTAGGATAACCTATAATTGGCACTTATCCAATTTGGGTTTTAGTTTGGTATCATCCAAACACATGCCCATCATACCTAAATTTTCAGGAATGTGAAACCCAGTTTCCTTCCCGTTCATATCTAATATGAAATCTGTCAAACAGATTTTAATGGAATCTTATTCTAAATAAGTTCTGCACTTTTAATGCTTATCCGTTGAAGGAAAAGGTAGCTCAGAGCGACTCATGATTAACCTTATCATGTCCAACAAAATTCGGTTACTCTGTTCGGACACATCGTTGAATTGACGTGTTCCAGAAGGAGTCCTCATTTGAAAGAATAGTATACTCTTTCAAGTATACTTGAAACTTATTGCTTAAGTATTTTCCCATTACGGTCTTACCGTGACGGTTTAATACTATAGCCGATCTGTTTGCCTATTTCGTGTCGAAATTGTAAAAGTTTCCGATTTGTGTTCTCAAAGAGACACATAACCATAATGCGATGTCACATCTGTAAAGGTCACGAAATATTCACATCCACCTCTAGCCTAGCTAGACATGGGCCCACTTGCTTCACAATGAACTAGGGCTAACAAATCTGTGGAATTTACACTTTTACCAATTAAATAGTATTTTAGGCACTTTGCCCAATAAACTAGATTCGTAGACTTTATTTGAATGGAATCAAATTAGTCCTAGTACCCACTCTTCGAAAGTGTGGATATACGAGTCTTGTTTGATTGTGTCCCAGATAACAATGCCACTTATAAGTTTCATCTGATCAAATCAGTTTGAGGTATTTGTTTGTCATGTTATATGTTGAGATTTATTTATATTCAAAATATAAATTCTGTTATTCACATCTAATGTGTTTATCTTAATATCATCTTTGTAGACAACAGAACTTGGGCGACGCATGCTGTTCTAGACTCAGGGCCTAGTTGAGAGTACGGAATAGTCTGCGGGGGACTAAACCGGAGAATTATAGAGTCGCCACCCGGTGTGAACCGGGACAAAGGTTTAAGGCCGCACTCACCCCTCGCAAGGGAAGACCTCAAACCATTGGGTTCGGAATGGTCCCTTACTTATGTCATTGTGATGATATAATTCATGCAATAAATCGACCGCATCTACTCAATAATAATGTTCAAAGGTCACTTAGATCTAATATGCTTCCGCTAACTAAATCCTAATCTAAGTTTGCATGCTTGAAAATAAGTCTTTAAACAATAAACACGCAATATCACACATCGAACATACTAAGCCATCAAACCAACGTAAACAAATAATTACTTAAACATAAATATAAACTAAACTAAATGTCATGCATAAAAGAAGAAACATAATCATGCTTTAAAATTAAATAACGAAACTACGTTAAAACATACTTAAAATAATAAATAAACAACCTAGAACTACATCATGCTCGAATACAAATTTGGATGAGACGAGATACATGTATCTTAAGTGGTACGTGGCATTGTATCCCGAGTGCAGACCATACTACCGTCCATTCGGAATCGGCTATAGAATTTACGTCCGGGTTTCCATCCGATATACCACAAAAGGAACACATATCCCGCTCATCCAACAATCAAATCATGCCTCAAACGACTCTCATGCAATTGTTTATCAAAAAATAAATAAATAAAACGGAAGAAGATAAGTAAAAGGGTGCCCTCAGGTCTAATCTCTTTTGTCGTCTCAAGAAATGGCGTTACACGTCCGTTGGAAGGGCGAATGATCCGATACTTTTCCGATTTGTTTGCTCACTATTTTTCCTCGTTGTTTTGATGCTCGGGCTGCTGTTTTAAGTCCGTTTTGCTGCTGTTTTGCTGCTGCGTTTGTTTTGGTGATTTGGTGGACTGTTTTGGGCGATTTTGAAGGCTAAAAGGGTTGCGGTTTTGAGGGGTTTTTTGGGGGTATTTGTGCAGTTTTTTACTGCAGTTTTAGGGTGTTTCGGGGACTGTTTTGATGGGTTAAAACCGCACAAAAACTGGGCAAACAGCGGGGTGAAATGCGGTTTTTTTGTGAGGCAGTGCAGTGGGTTTTGGGGCTGTTTTGGGGCGTGTGATTGGGGGCTGTGTTTGAGGTGTTTTGCGGCAGTAAGAAGGTGTGTTAGGGGCTGTTTTAAGGCTTGTTTAAGGGCTGTGAGGGGTGGCTAAGGTGCGGCAAAAAGGGAGGATGTATGGCAGGTTGTGCGGCAATGAGAGGGTAGGTGGTGATTCACGGCAATGAGGGTTTCTTGGGGATTTGTGTATGCGGCAATGGAGGCCTGGAGGAGGTGCTTGGGCGTGAATGAGAGGGCTTGGGCGTGTGAGAGAGATATGTGAGCCCGCCTCGTAAATGGGGGGTGAAGGCCTCTTTTTATAGGCAAAGATAGAGACTTTCCTAATTTGAATAGGAAAGAATCTCCTAATTGGTGTCTAACAAGGAATGGATCTCCTAATTTGGATTTGTGATTGGATTTGATTTGGCAATGATTTTATTTGATTTCTTTTATTTAGGTAAGGTTTTATTTGATTTAAACATGTGATTAATGTGCAATTACCTAAATAAAGAGCATATGGGCGTGAATCACCCTCCTTGGGCATGGGCTTGGTTTGACTTGGGTATTTTGGGTTTGGTTTGGGTTTGGTTTGGGTTTTGGGCCTTAGGTAAGCTTTAAAACGGAAGTCCAGCAAGCAGCCGAAGCTAAACAACTCAGATAAAATCCAACAAAATTCTAATTTTCAACTTTACCCTTCCAACGTCTGTTTCCCGCGACTTTCATGACTAAAGAAGTAGTTGTCTCCATACGAGACTCATCATTGGGCTGATATGCAAAAATGCAATGCCTACAGTCGCCCCCACTTTGATGGGACTTGTGCAGTGTGTGACAATGACAATCCTATCAAAGTACGTGCAATGCATTTTTACTTACCTGGCTCGCCAGCTGCCACATGGTTCGCCTGCTGTGTTGAGTTGATAGTGCTAGCCTCGTACCTAGGGTGTCGCAGTTGCGTCTCCATACCTAGAGTGCCGCAGTGGTGTTGTTTTGTTGTCTGAGTGCTAACCCCGTACCTAGGGTGTTGTGGTGCCGTCTCCGTACCTAGAGAGCCACAAAGTCTGGATGCTAACCCCGTACCTAGGGTGTCGCAGTGACGTCTCCGTACCTAGAGAGCCACAAGTGTCTGAATGCTAACCCCGTACCTAGGGTGTCACGGTGACGCCTCCGTACATAGAGTGCCACAAATGTCTGAATACTAACCCCGTACCTAGGGTGTCGCGGTGACGCCTCCGTACCTAGAATGCCACAAATGTCTGAATGCTAACCCCATACCTAGGGTGTCGCGGTGATGTCTCCGTACCTAGAGAGCCACAAGTGTCTGAATGCTAACCCCGTACCTAGGGTGTCGCAGTGACGACTCCGTACCTAAAGTGCCACAAATGTCTGAGTGCTAACCCCGTACCTAGGGTGTCACGGTGACGTCTCCATACTTAGAGAGCCACAAATGTCTGAATGCTAACCCCGTACCTAGGGTGTCGCAGTGACGCCTCCGTACTTAGAGTGCCACAAATATCTGAATGCTAACCCCATACCTAGGGTGTCGTGGTGACGACTTCGTACCTAGAGTTCCACAAATGTCTGAATGCTAACCACGTACCTAGGGTGTCGCAGTGACGTTTCCATACCTAGAGAGCCACAAATGTCTGAATGCTAACCCCGTACCTAGGGTGTCACAGTGACGACTCCGTACCTAGAGTGCCAAAAATGTCTGAGTGCTAACCTCGTACCTAGGGTGTCACGGTGACGTCTCCGTACCTAGAGTGCCATAAATATCAGAATGCTAACCCCGTACCTAGGGTGTCGCGGTGACGCCTCCGTACCTAGAGTGCCACAAATGTCTGAATGCTAACCCCGTACCTAGGGTGTCGCAGTTGATATCTCCATACCCGGAGTGCCGTACCTGGCTGATCTGATGTCTCCATACCCGGAGTGCCGTACCTGGCTGATCTGATGTCTCCATACCCGGAGTGCCGTGCCTGGCTGATCTGATGTCTCCATACCCGGAGTGCCGTACCTGGCTGATCTGATGTCTCCATACCCGGAGTGCCGTGCCTGGCTGATCTGATGTCTCCATACCCGGAGTGTCGTACCTGGCTGATCTGATGTCTCCATACCCGGAGTGCCGTACCTGGCCGATCTGATGTTGAACTGATGTGGGCTTCACCCCCAGCATGCCATACCCGGCAGAACTGATACTGAACAGATGTGGGCTTCGCCCCCAGCATGCCATACCCGGCAGAAACTGATGCTGATACTCTTTCAACACACTGTAGTGTCTCTCTTCGAGATAATCTTGATAGCTAAACATATTTTTGTCCTCAACGGGTGCTTTGCGTCAAAGCCAAAGAATCTTCAAAGTACTTGACATACTCAAACCCAATCCTCTGAACGGGTGATCTGAACTAGACTCATAGTGTGTGTGTGCTAAGGATCTTTCGCAGCTTATTCCTTAAGTCAGCCAACTCGATGATTTTGCTTCGGAGAATCGGACCAGTGGGTCTAACCAACCTGGATGTCTGGGTCACACTCTGTGATTACTATAGCATACTCAACATGATATGGTCTTCTTTTATTGCATCATCTCTTTCTTTGGACTTTTCTTTTCCTCTTTTTTTTTTTCTTTTTCTTTTTCTCGACACGCCTACCCTTTAAGGTAGCATTTCTCCTCATGGTGGTCCTAATACTCGCCCATGGATAGCTTCACGCTTATTGGTTATAGGCGGTCTATTTTCTTTTCATTGCAGAGACTTTTCTTTCTTTATTTTCCAACCAAATCATGTATCGTAGCAAAGGCAAATCAGTGTGGACATCCAGGCAAACGGTCATTCACCGATCCACCATCTCTTCAACTGGTCATCTCATCAACCGCTCAGGCTTCTACTGTTGAGATACCTTTATCAAGTTCTTTATGAGTCTAGCAGAGATCAATCCATTCTGAATACCAGATAAGAGTGCGTCTTGCACTTTTCGTTTCTAAGGCTTGTCCCTACAGCACACAATGTCATCACCGGACATATGTTTACCCATCAAAGATTTCTCTCTCACTCATTTTTTTTTCACTCACTCACTCTATGGAATTCTTCATTTCTTCAACTGACCATGTGGGCTTCGCCCCCGGGATCCATACCCGAAACTCAAACTCAAAATGAGCTTCGACCCTCAGATTACCATCTGAATCTTAACAACAATGTGGACCTCAGCCCTAGGATTTCTACCCATTCTAATACAGTGCTTTCGCTGTTTCTGATTGGCTTGTCTTTGCCGCTTTTTCTTTTCTTCTTCGAAACCTGTGAACACAAAACACAAAACACACAAAAAAGAATGCAATAATGGGTTACATGTATGGATGCATGCATGAGTTTTCTTTATCCCGTCGGGTTAGGTTTTGTGCGGGTGACTTTTCAGTCTCCTGTCCCTCAGGCAAAATACAGTTTCAGTCTGTCAACGTTGATTGGCTCGGTGAACTCATTCCCTTCCAAGTCCGATAGTCTCACTGCTCCATTTCCCATTTCTCTCTGAACAATGTATGGTCCTTCCCAATTCGGTCTGAACTTCCCTCTCGGGTCTGTAGTCGATGGCTTTGATTGCTTGAGTACCAAATCACCTTTCTTGATCTTGGTAGGACGCACCTTCTTATTGAACGCTCGAGCTAGCCTCTTCTGATAGATCTGCATGTGATGCAAGGACTTCATCCTCTTCTCATCCATCAGAGCCAACTGTTCAAACCTTTGCGAGGTCCACTCTTGTTCAGGCAACTCTGCTTCTGCTAACACCCGCATGGACTGTATCTCAACTTCCACCGGCGGTACCGCTTCCATTCCATAAACCAAAGAATACAGCGTGGCTCCTGTTGCCGTTCTCACCGATGTTCTATATCCCCACAAGGCGTATGGTAGCTTGTCAGCCCAGTCTTTGTAATTCTCAGTCATCTTTGCCAAGATCGTCTTTATCGTCTTGTTGGCTGCCTCGACTGCCCCGTTAGCCTGCGGCCTGTATGGTGAGGACTTGTGATGGCCGATTCCATACTTCTGTAGCATCGCCTTGGTTTCTCCCTGAAATTGGACTCCATTGTCCGTGACCACATGGTGCGGCATACCATACCGGCAAATAAGATTCGGAGCTATAAACTTCGCCATCTGCTTTGCTGTAACATTTCGAAAAGATTCAGCTTCTATCCACTTTGAGAAGTAGTCTACGGCCACTACTATAAAGCGATGCCCATTCGATGCATTCGGTCGAATCTCTCCGATCATATCTATTCCCCAAGCTGAGAAAGGCCATGGCTCTGACAGCCCGTGCAACTCAGTATGCTGCAGATGATTCAAATTGCCTTGTGCTTGAAAGTCATGACAATGTTTTACCAGCTTCGCACAGTCGGCTTCCATGGTTGACCAGTAAAAGCCTTGTCTCACAATCTTGCGGGACAAGTTCAATCCGTTCATGTGTGGTCCACATACACCAGCGTGCACTTCTTCCATTATCTTCTGAGCTTCTTCCTTCTTAAACATTTCAGCTGAATACCATTGCCCTGCCTCTTGTAGAGCTCTCCCTTCAGACTCACATACTGAGAGGCTAACTTCTGAATGGCCACTCGATCTTTTCTGCTTGCTTTTTCTGGGAATTCCCTACGCTCCAAATACCTCTGTACATCATAATACCAAGGTTTCCCATCATCGACCTCCATTTCCAAGATCCTACCTATCTCATAGACTGGCTTGCTTACCGTTGTCAACACAAGCGGTCTCATCACCAGTTTCTCTGGATTTTCCCAAGTTGCGGCCAGTGTTGCTAATGCATCTGCCATCTGATTTTCCTCTCTCGGCAAATGCTGAATTTTACAATCAGGGATAGTCTGTGCTAGACTTCTGAGATGGAACAAGTACGGCTTCAACCGTTCCTCTTTCAGTTCCCACTCTCCTCGCATCTGCCGGATCACCAACATCGAGTCTCCGAAAACTTCAACATTCCTAGCCCTTAAGGTTATTAGTGCAGTCAACCCAAATGCACATGCTTCATACTCAACCATGTTGTTAGTCACTCCGAATGTCAATCTCTTGGCCATAGGCAAAGTTTCTCCTTCAGGGGTGACTATTACAATCCCGATTCTGGCTCCTTTGCAATTCACTGCTCCGTCAAAATACATCTTCCATCCTTGAACTGCTATAGCTTGGATTTCTTCGGGGAACTCAAACTTATACTGATCCCCTTCAACAGGTTGCAAGGCCAGGAATTCTGCCATGGCTCGCCCTTTGATTACCTTGGAGGTGAGGTATTCGATATCAAATTCAGTCAGCAGCACTAACCATCTGCCCAACTTCCCAACCAGCGAGGGTACCGAGTGCAAGTACTTCAAAGGATTCTCCTTTGTGACCACTTGGATCTTGTAAGACTGGAAGTAGTGGCGTAACTTCCTGGATGCCCATACTACTGCTAGACAAATCTTCTCCACTTCCTGATAGCGAGCTTCGTACGGAAGCAGCTTCTTACTGAGGTAGTAGACAGCATGCTCTACTCCTGTCTCATCGGCTTGTACCATCATCGCTCCCAGCGCTTCAGGTTCAATAGCCAAATAAAGTACCAAAGGCCTACCCTGTCTCGGAGGTTTTAACACAGGAGGTTTCACCAAATATTCCCTTATTATGTCAAATGGTTCAATAGCCAAATAAAGTACCAAAGGCCTACCCTGTCTCGGAGGTTTTAACACAGGAGGTTTCACCAAATATTCCTTTATTCTGTCAAATGCTTCCTGACACTGCTCGTTCCATTTCACTGGTTGATCTTTCCTCAACAACTTGAAGATGGCTCACACACCGATGTCAACTTAGCGATGAAACGGCTGATATACTGGATTTTCCCTAGGAAGGCTCTGACTTCTTTCTCTGTCTTTGTTGCCGGCATCTCAGTAATAGCCTTAATCTTCTCGGGATCCACTTCTATTCCACCCATTCCAACTGTATGGCCGAGCAGCTTTCCTGATGTTACTCTGAAAACACACTTCTTGGGATTCAGCCGCAAGTTGTACTTATCCACTCGTTCAAGGAACTTTTCCAATGCTTCAATGTGCCCCTCCCTCGTTTCAGACTTGACCGTCATGTCATCCACATATACCTCAATCTCTTTATGCATGAGGTCATGAAACAAGGTAGTGGCCATCCGCTGATATGTGGCTCCGGCGTTCTTAAGCCCAAATGGCATCACCTTGTAGCAGTAAGTACCCCATTCTGTAACAAAGGCGGTCTTGTGCTTATCTTCTTCGGCCATAAGCACTTGGTTGTATCCTGAAAACCCATCCGTAAATGAGTACATGGAAGACAATAATGTGCTATCCACAATCACATAATATGCGGCAAAGGAAAGTCATCCTTTGGGCATGCCTTATTAAGATCTCTATAGTCGACACACATCCTGACTTTGCCGTCTTTCTTCGGTACAGGCACAATGTTTGCCAACCACTCGGGGTATTTCACTACATCCAAGAATCCCACATCTATTTGCTTCTTGAACTATTCTCTGACCTTCTCAGCCCATTCAGGTCTCATCCTTCGGAGTTTCTACTTTACAGGCTTCATATTCGGATATGTCGGTATCGCATGCTGGGCAATACTTCTATCTACCCCAGGCATATCCTCATAAGACCAAGCAAACACTTTGGCATATTTAACCAACATCTCCTCTAAGTTCTTCCGCTCTTCGGCAGTAACTTCACTTGCAATCAAGATTTCCTTGGGATTTTCAGGCGTACCGAGGTTGAATGCATTCGTTTTGACAGAGTTGATATCGAATATGCTTAAATCATGCAAGTTAGAAAGTGGAGACTCAGTCAAGTAAGCAGAATTATTGTCTTTATTGCCAACAATAGAAGGAGTACACTCAAACAAATCTGGAAGGAAAATATCCTCATCTTCTACAGATATTTCTCCCTCTACAACAGGATCTATCTCAGGTTTCTTTTCTTCCCCGAGTGTTAGGGTCTCCAGCTTCATGAGCTCTTCCTCCCAATTCTCATCCTCTTTCTCTGCAACTTCTCCTGCCAGCGGCTTTTCACCAAGCATATCCTGAAAAATCTCGAATCCGGGTACCACAATCCCGTTGACTTCCACCGGTTTGGGTTCTCCTTGATACCCTGAGGCCTTAACAAAGCACTCCATAAGCTTTAGCCCTTTCTTCTTAACCTTGGGCTTGTCCTCATCAGAACAATATCCCAAACCCTTCCGAGTGTTCTGCCCTTTGAAATCTGGCAGTGTTGAGCCTTGGCCCGGCTCGAATTTCATCTTCTCCATAATTCGGGCTACCTTGGGATCAACCCACTCCTCAAAGGTTGCCGACACTTGGAACCTTGGGAAAGGTTGTATTTCCAAAGCGGCTACAGCATTATCCACCTCAGCTCGGATAGTGACGATTTTTCCGTCATAAGGGAACTTGATCATCTGATGCAAAGTAGAGGGCACGCCTCCAAGCTTATGGAACCAGGGCATTCCCAACAACAAGGCAAAAGTGGCTGGGATGTCCAGCACAGTGAACTCCACTTCATCCTCAACCGGGCCAACCTTGACTATTGCGGTAAAAGTACCTTCGACTCCTCGCTTGCTATCATCATAGGCTTTGATAGTCATGTTGGAAGGACTCAACTCAGTTGGTTTAATACCCAGCCTTGCCATAATTTTCAATGGGCATACATTGATTGAAGAGCCATCATCCACCATCACACAAGAAGTTCTCTTGCCCATCACCTCAGCTCGGACGAACAAAGGCCTGTTGTGGTTTCTCCCTTCAGCCGGGAGCTCTTCATCAGAGAAGGTTATCAGTACGGCTTCCTTCTGCACTGGACCCATAAACATAGCTGGATTAGCATCTTCCGGTATTACTATTTTACTCAGGGCTTCCACCATAGCCCGTCGGTGTTCTCCAGATGCACACAATAATTCCCAGCTGCTCAGATGTGCCCGAGTCTTCTTCAACTGCTGCAGCACTATACCACCTTCGGCTTTCTCAGTATTCTCGGCTACCTCACGGCCTTCCTCCAGGACTTCCTTTCCCTTCTCTTTCTCATTAACATCATTGTAAAAGCGCCCACTCCGGGTCATGCCTTTCACTTCTTCTTCCTTACCCCCACTTGAGAAGTCTTCCCAGAAATCCTTCTTCTGTTCCGCCTCATCTTCATTATTACTGTCCTAAATACCGAGGCAAAAGGCTGTTTGGTCAAAGGTTTGGAGGATAAGGTCCTCAGGTAGGCCAGAGTTGATCATGTAGGTAGGTGGGGGAACAGAGTGATAATTGGGTAGAGGGTTGCGGTGAGTGTTTGGTTGCTCTTTTTCAGGGTCGGGAATCTTGTGGGAGTCTATTAGGTCTTGGACTTCGTGGCGAAGATGGGCACAGTTATCGGTGTCATGACCAGGCTGTTGGTGGAAATGGCAAAAGCGGTTTATGTTTAGGTTCGATGGGGGAGGATTTGGTAGTGGTTTTGGTTCGAGGGGTTTTAACAGCCCTTGCCTCAGTAGCTTCTCAAGTACCTTGGACAAAGGTCTACCCAAGTTAGAAAAGCGCATATTCTTTATGGCTGTAATCTCTGCAGTAACAGGCTTAGCTCCTAAGGGTCCTCCAACAGTCCTCCTGTACAAACTATAGAACTTCCTGTTCTCAGCCTCCTCTTCTTCAATATCCATTATGGTTTCTCTCAATTGGCGGAAATCCGCAATCATCGAAGTCATTCTCCTCAGTTTACTGTAGATCGAGGGTTTAGTCCCCTTAATGATCATCTTGATCTGATCTTTCTCGGAAGGCCTGGTCTGCATCTTTAAGAGCTGGCTTCTCCAGCGGTCAACATACTCCTTAAAGCTCTCCTCAGGCTTCTGCTTAGTATTCTCCAAGTCGCGGAGCGACAGGTCGATCTCTAAGTCCGTCACATACTGCTTCAAGAAGGCATCAGCCAACTCCCTCCAATCTTCTTTAACCTTCTTCTCAAGGCTATGATACCAAACCACAGGTGCCCCCTCGAGTGACATCCCGAACATCTTCTGGACTTGGCGCTGAGATAGGCCAACTGAACTCATCACCGAGACATACTGCCTCAAGTGGACTCTCGGGTCTCTGTTCCCGTTGAACTTAGCAATATCAGGCATTTTTGAACTGCGCGGGCAATTGTTCGTCAAAGGTCATTGAGTCATAATCCAGTAGATCCTCATGCTTCCCCTTCAACTTACGGGTGACAGACTCCATCTGATCACGGAGCTTTTGCATTTCAGCCTGAGTCCCAGCTATCCTACCAGCGGCATAGTCAGCCAAATCATCATCAAATACCAAAGCATCATCATTCAATCCATTTTGAGGGCTCTCCCGCCTTTCATTCTCAGATCCTCCCGCAGCGCGGGGTACAGCCATACCAGACATGGCAGCAGTCAGAGCTTGCAGCTGTTCAATCATCTTGGCGAAGTTAGCTTCCATCTGATCCATTATAGACCCCTCGTTGACGGATTCACTCATATTCACTGAAGGTCTTTTGACTAATCTCCCCTCTTCTCTAACCCAACGGGAATCTATGTTGCCTCTTTTAAGGCCACATGTCAGTACATATGTGTGCGATGCATGTAATATAAAACTATAAAAAGAAAATTTAAACTACGTGGCCCATTATCATTTTAAAGTATTCAATCACACCATTGCGCGGTGCAAACTTGTCCCAGTTGAAAAGGCCCAACAGGTTTACGCTTTGCGGTGATATGGTTAAATGACTTCAAATAATAAGAGGCCCTATTCACAAAATGGCCCACCGGTATTCTAGAAGCTTTTGTCCCAGCTGTCAAAAGACACAAACTTGTCCCAGTTTAAATGGCCCAACAGGTTCATACCCTTTGACAGAAGGTCCAACTGGATCCAAATGACGGCGGCCCATCACACATAATTATAAGATAACTAACTATGGGTTCTTATGGCTAAGGTTCACGAGTGGATTCACGGGGTACGGACAAAGGCTCTCGTTGGCGAAGGTTTTCCCACAACTAGGACTCCCCACTCAAGGGTCCAAACGACCAAGTGAGCGCACCCTTTTTATACCTTGCGGTACGTGCCAACGAGTTATGGTGTGTGACTGACTATCGAATGGACTTCCCGTTGTAGATTCCCCAGAGGGAAGGTGGAGCGAGGCTCTCTTAAGTACCCTAGCCTCTTAGGCTCTTATCGCTTGGTGACAGGAATAAACAACGAGTCCTCCAAACTAGTCCATCACAACAAGCTACGGGTAATGATCATCTAGGTGCCTTCACAGCTTTTCCTCGAAAGGTAGTGAATGAAGGAAGACACCCAACCGTTACCTAGCTTTAACTAAGCCTTTGATTAACCCCCTCAACCCACTACAGACATGGTCAACTAATGCATAAATTATAAACAACACAAGACATGATTTCGAAGCCGATTCTCTATCCCCAGTGGAGTCGCCAGACTGTAGACAACAGAACTTGGGCGACGCATGCTGTTCTAGACTTAGGGCCTAGTTGAGAGTATGGAATAGTCCACAGGGGACTAAACTGGAGAATAATGGAGTCGCCACCCAGTGTGAACCGGGACAAAGGTTTAAGGCCGCACTCACCCCTCGCAAGGGAAGACCTCAAACCGTTGGGTTCGGAATGGTCCCTTACTTATGTCATTGTGATGATATAATTCATGCAATAAATCGACCGCATCTACTCAATAATAATATTCAAAGGTCACTTAGATCTAATATGCTTCCACTAACTAAATCCTAATCTAAGTTTGCATGCTTGAAAATAAGTCTTTAAACAATAAACACGCAATATCACACATCGAACATACTAAGCCATCAAACCAACGTAAACAAATAATTACTTAAACATGAATATAAACTAAACTAATGTCATGCATAAAAGAAGAAACATAATCATGCTTTAAAATTAAATAACGAAACTACGTTAAAACATGCTTAAAATAATAAATAAACAACCTAGAACTACATCATGCTCGAATACAAATTTGGATGAGACGAGATACATGTATCTTAAGTGGTACGTGGCATTGTATCCCGAGTGCAGACCATACTACCGTCCATTCGGAATCGGCTATAGAATTTACGTCCGGGTTTCCATCCGATATACCACAAAAAGGAACACATATCCCGCTCATCCAACAATCAAATCATGCCTCAAACGACTCTCATGCAATTGTTTATCAAAAAATAAATAAATAAAACGGAAGAAGATAAGTAAAAGGGTGCCCTCAGGTCTAACCTCTTTTGTCGTCTAAAGAAAGGGCGTTACACGTCCGTTGGAAGGGCGAATGATCCGATACTTTTCCAATTTTTTTGCTCACTGTTTTTCCTCGTTGTTTTGATGCTCGGGCTGCTGTTTTAAGTCCGTTTTGCTGTTGTTTTGCTGCTGCATTTCAGGTCACTGTTTTGGTGATTTGGTGGACTTTTTTGGGCGATTTTGAAGGCTAAAAGGGTTGCGGTTTTGAGGGGTTTTTTGGGGGGTATTTGTGCAGTTTTTTACTGCAGTTTTAGGGTGTTTCGGGGACTGTTTTGATGGGTTAAAACCGCACAAAAACTGGGCAGAACAGCGGGGTGAAATGTGGTAGTTTTGCGAGGCAGTGCAGTGGGTTTCGGGGCTGTTTTGGGGCATGAGATTGGGGGCTGTGTTTGAGGTGTTTTGCGGCAGTAAGAAGGTGTGTTAGGGGCTGTTTTAAGGCTTGTTTAAGGGCTGTGAGGGGTGGCTAAGGTGCGGCAGAAAGGGAGGATGTATGGCAGGTTGTGCGGCAATGAGAGGGTAGGTGGTGATTCACGGCAATGAGGGTTTCTTGGGGATTTGTGTATGCGGCAATGGAGGCCTGGAGGAGGTGCTTGGGCGTGAATGAGAGGGCTTGGGCGTGTGAGAGAGATATGTGAGCCCGCCTCGTGAATGGGGGGTGAAGGCCTCTTTTTATAGGCAAAGAGAGAAGACTTTCCTAATTTGAATAGGAAAGAATCTCCTAATTGGTGTCTAACAAGGAATGGATCTCCTAATTTGGATTTGTGATTGGATTTGATTTGGCAATGATTTTATTTGATTTCTTTTATTTAGGTAAGGATTTTATTTGATTTAAACATGTGATTAATGTGCAATTACCTAAATAAGAGCATATGGGCGTGAATCACCCTCCTTGGGCATGGGCTTGGTTTGACTTGGGTATTTTGGGTTTGGTTTGGGTTTTGGGCCTTAGGTCAGCTTTAAAACGGAAGTCCAACGAGTAGCCGAAGCTAAACAACTCAGATAAAATCCAACAAAATTCTAATTTTCAACTTTACCCTTCCAACGTCTGTTTCCCGCGACTTTCATGACTAAAGAAGTACTTGTCTCCATACGAGACTCATCATTGGGCTGATATGCAAAAATACAATGCCTACAATCTTTATATAATAAAACACTTTAATGTTATAGAATATAAAGGTTCACCCGCAGCGAGTTAAACACTGATATAGAGATAATATTTGTAGTCAAACTAGTTACATTATAACAGTTTCCAAATTTAGGTACACACCCGAGGGTAGTTCCTAAACTTAGGTATCTATGGTTAAAACCGTGACTTTCGTCCCGTTTCTAAATCACAGATTAATCTCATCTGAAGTCAATATCCTGCTCATAGTAGATGTTGCACACCAATACATTATTTTATGTAACACACTTACTATTTAAAATCCAATTTTTATACTAGTAGTGAACATATTTATGACAAATATATTTGAAGTTAGAGCCTTGCCCGTCTTCAATTCCTTCATGTCTACCTTGTCTATACGTTAGTCATGATACAATGACCCCGTTTGCCAAAGTTTAGGTAGACATCTTGGGATATATCCTTTATCTTCCCAGAAGATTATAATGATTTTACCTTTGCCCTTTTCAACATTCCAGTAGCCTTTGGCCATGCATCGGGTTTCTAGAATATCGAAGCGAGGTGCGCCTTGCGCTACTTGCCTAATTGCAAACTTTGACTTTATCTCATTGAGAATAGTCATTAACTCTCCGAGAGTTATTTATTGTAATTTAGTACTTCTAAAATCTAAAATAGATCTTTGAAGATCCTTCAATTTCATTATCGTACTTTAAGGATCTAATCTTTAGTTCTGATTAAGAAATTAAGGAGTCTTCTACGAAAAGCTTAATGGATTAAGCACTAAAGTTATCATCACATAAATCTTTCAAAGATTATGCTCGACTATTTGCTTAACTCCGGGCTGAGGCATAATATGTTATTTTATCAAATAAGGTAACTTATTATTTTCCAGGACCATCCTGAAATATATTCCCAATTTTGAAAATTAAACCATTTAAATACATTTTCCCTATGATTATGTATTAAACGTCAATCTTTCAATTTTATCTTGATTTTAATAGTCCAACTATTTAATCAACGATTTCGGTACTATTTATTTTAATGATTACAATAGTCCAACTATTTAATCAACTGTAATTTAATAGATTCAAATCAATTATATTGATTACTATAATCCAATTATAAAATCAACTATAAATGAATAGTTTGAATATAGTCCAACTATTTATTAAAACAACTTTTAAATATTAGTCCAACTAACATTTAATTTATTTGACGAATGATATTTGTTTGAACGCGTATGGCAAGTAATTAAACGAATATTGCAAATTCAATTCTTGCCTCCCACTATTTTTCGGCGAGCCTCTAACCCCATATCGAGTACTCGGGAAACCGTGTTTCCTAGTGGGCTAGGATCCCGTTAAATATTACACAATCTTGACTTTGGCCAACAAAATTTATGATAATTAACTAGGTAGATCTCTAAGATCAATTGGATCCAATCCAATTCTTAGATTCGGTAGGGGGACATCCAAATCTGAAATATATATCTTATATATGCCAATACACCCAATGTATTACCTAACCTTTTTCCTATGAATCAACTAAGCCTTGGCTTTGGCACAACAAACTTAGTGATCCCAGTTAAGCGTGACCCATTGACCATGGAAAGCATCGTAATCAATGTCGATGGACAAGAAGTGGTCTTGACTTTGGCCAACAAACCACAACTTGGACAAGACACCAATATGGAACAAAGCCTTCGTGATTCAAACACATCCTTGACGGACAAAGGCCTTGACTTTTGCCAACAAGCCAATGCCGGTCTCGGATCTTGAGTGAGAATCACTCAATGGAAGGAAAGACGATTAATATTTTACGAGGGTTTTTTGCGTGTAAATTGGCAACCAATTTATTATTTTGTTAAGATCTCATCATCATACACCTTTAAACATGCATTCTAAACACATAATAAAGAGCATATGATAAAATAATAATGATATGCGGATGGATACTTTACACATTGATCCTAGATCAAATCTCTCCCTTTCTCTCTCACGCTAACACATGTATTTACTTCTACCTGTTACACTACACTTTTAAAGAAACCTCATATACATTGAGGGGAATAGGTGAGAAGAATACAAAGAGTATGGAGGTGATAAGGTTGGACACGCAGGTACAATTTAATAAATCAAATTTATTACAATAATTTCTAAAATTGCCCCACCCATCCAATATCCATCCGATATACATTATTCATGCATAGCAACCACGTATTCACACAAGCATGTTATCAATCAATCTAATCAAATTAATTAATCTGATAATTAGTGATCATCTAATGTTCAAACAACGATTTGATTTTGCTCGAGTCAAACTCGTTTTACGAATAAGTACTCAAAGTACGAATTCTCGAAATAAATTAAACTACATCATTAAATCCAATTTAATATGCATTCAATTCTAATTCACTATTAGTTCCAAATTAAATATTACACTTTATTAATTAACCTCTTACGACTTAAATTCCAAATTTGATCGTAACGCGTCTCAAAGACCGATTAACGTCCAACGTCAATTCAATTAAAATCCAATGGGCTTTTAATTAATTTCTTAAGGCGTGGACTTTTGGTCAACTCGGGTCAAACCGAATAACCAAAATCCAATCCGGGAATTACCCCATAAGCCCAGAAATTAAGTTAGGCCCATTAGGCCCAATTAAACTTTAAAGGTCCATTAAGTCGCATCTGGGATTTATGGAAGTGGTTTTAGGCCTAATTGGATCCAACCAATTTTGCCTAAAGCCAAATTTGTACAACAAAGCCTAATAAGCCCATTTACAACATAACAAGCCCAAATCCAATTTTAAGGCCCAATTAATTAAACACAAAAATCCAATTTCACATTTAATTAATTCTAAAGTGTATAACACAATTAATTATCCAATTAACATTTCTAAAACATCAATTAACACAACTAATCATGCTCATTAACATTAAATCATGTCCAACATAATTTAATCAAAAATCAAACCCAATTACATGCTTTAAAGTCTCGGCCAATGAGGGGATTTTATGTCCGATTCGAATTCAATCCAATTAATTCCACAATCGACATTAAATCATCATCCCGAATGATTCTCACTCATCCAATGAATCAAAAATCAAAAAATTCCAAGACTTTAGGGCATACTATTATTCGGCCAACACTAAGAATTTGGGGAAATTTGTTCCAAACATAATTTCATGAAATTGATCCAATCAATATTCAATTAAAAATGTATTAAGCATACTCAAACATCCAATTCATTCAAATCATGCTCAAATACAAATTACCCAAATTTTAAGCCCTAAACTTTTTCATGCTCAAACCTTGCTTTGATACCATTGTTGGTTTCTATTAAGGTCCCAATATCAATAATAAGCATGAAAACATGTGTGAATAACAATCGAGAAGTTGCGGAATACTTACATCGATCGGTTGAGCGACGCTTTGACGAACAAAAATCATTTTCCCCTTGCTAGAAGGTCACGGCAGTGAGCAGATTTTTGCCTTCATGATTTCAGTTTTGAGCCAAGTTCCAAGCTCCAAGCTTTCGTCAAACGATTCCCGGCTCATGGGTAAACTTCCTATCACCTTCGTATGTCTCGTAAGTGTGCTAGCACTTGTGATTTTGCCACAAAATCATGTCTTTTCTCCCCCTTCAGCTCACAACAGTGAGCAAAATAGGAGATGAAGAACAGCCCTTGTTGGGTGAGAGAGAGAAGAAAAATATGAAAAAGAGAGATGGTTGAAGTGTGTTTGTAATTTGTCTTCAAGTGTATCTAATACACTTTTGTGAATTTCAAATGCATTTCACTTGAATTTGACTTGCAAAAGTCAAATAATAAAAGCCCAGCAACCTCCATCACTTCACATCAACTTCCATCAATCACTCAAAGTGAAAGACATCCATCACTTGATTTGTAACATCCCGCCTAGGCCAGGATGTTATCGGCAGGAGACAGGCTAAACCTATCTCCATAAGCCTCTGAATCTAACGAAATTTCGGCATGATGTATTCGTAACATCATGCAACCTGGCCTGTAGCCAGCATCCAAATACAACAAGAACTCAATCATCTCGGCCTCAGGCCGGAACACAACATCAAGGCCTCAGCCTGAACTCAAAGAAGAAAACAAATACTTGGCCTCCGGCCAGAACTCAAAATTTAAAACTATGCTTTAACATTACTTATACAAATGATATGCAAATACAAAAACTATACAAGGGCCGTGAGGACCATAACTCGACCTAGGACTCCCTTGACTACAATTGGGGTGATCCACCGTCTTCAAAGTCTTCACCAAGCATCTGTGATCCCATAAGACAGGTACTGACCTGCAAAACTATCAACGGAAGTGGTGTGAGTCGTAATGACTCAGTAAGTAATCATACAGACATCAATAAATCTAATTTAACTTATAACTTATATCCGTTTATTTTTGTGTTAACTGCTATTAGTCATTTCATCTGTACATACACCTATATATATATTAACTTCTACCAAAATCCATATAATTCATCACGTTCGACTTCACAACTAACAGGTTATGATCCATTTCACTTCTTCTGTGCTATTCTAATTCTTCTTTTTACCTTTTTCGGTATACTCTGAGTTAATTCTAGATCTGACAATTATTATAGCTTTCTTTCTTTTATTATCTTGAAATATCATCAAATCGGATAATTAAGACTTATCTCTGTTAACTATATAATCCACTACCACTATTTATGGCTACATGCATGAATTATTATTATTTCATCATGACTAGCATCCTTACAGTATGTACTTTCTAAATATGCAGGCAACTCATTCAATCAACCTTGATATGCATGCACTAAAATAAAGTCGTGCTTATATGCACTCGTGCCTCACAAATGCTAACTATATACTTATGAATATGAAATCATATAATCGTGCATTAACATCATCTATATGCATCTCAATGAATTTCTAGGATATATGAGTTCATGTGCATGTTTTATAAACTGTACTGTACTTCCTTTTTCTGGAAAAGTTCTTTCTGAAAAACTCTGTTTTTTTTTTAAACTTCATTTTTCAAAAAAAACTATCTTTAAAATAACCGTTTATGAAAACTCTTATTTAAGGTCTGAGTTCTGAAGTCTAAATCTTGAAAACCTAAGAACTTGTACTGAAGATCCGAAAACTAAAAACCGAAAATAATTGATGCCCAGGACCGTAACTCAACTGCGGCATCTCTGAAAACTGAAAATCGAAATCTGAGAAACTGTTTCTGAAAACCGTGTACTAAAAAGTCTGAAAACTGAAAACTGGTATTGAAAACCTGAAAAACTGTGTTATGTATGTCTGAAAACTGAAGAAAACTCTACGTTCAGGACCATAACTCAACTGGACGTCTCTCTGCACCCAGGACCATAACTCAACTGGGTGTACTCGATGCCCTAGACCATAACTCAACTGAGCATCTCTGAAATCAGGATTTCGAGACCCTGTAGCCACTAGTCCTGCTCGAGGATCTGAGAGCGTCCCCTCAGTCCTCCACATGTGCACATGCGTCTAACCGTCAATTCCAAACTGTACAACTGGGATAGGTCAAATCCCAAATCCCGAATCCAAAGTATCCGTCAATTCCGAACTATATCTCAAGTTACATACTGGGGTGAGTTTTTACCTCATGCCCTGAAAATCATAAAATCATAATCTGCAACTCAAACTGTAAAATATTTTCTGAAATACGATTCTTTCCAAAAGCATTTGAAAGCTTTCTTTAAAACATTTGAAATTGTTGAAAACATTGTTATCGTTTGCTTATCTGATGAAAACTTAAACACACACACACATGAACATGCATATATGCATTCTTATACTTTTCTCTACCCTGGTTATGATATTCTCTATAATGATCTTACTATTATATACTCATATATCGACAGAACACTTGTTCAAGCTAAACATGCTAAATTTATCTTACATTCATACATATTTACATTTATCTATAAATATATATATATGCACACATCAAACTATCACAACTTGGCTTACCTTTATAACTTACCTTGCTAGTGGCTCGTAGTCAATACGTTGCACAATTTATATTTACAAGCATGCATTCGAAACTCTACTACTATATCAGATATCAAACATATATAAGTTCCAATACCTTTATTCTTAAACTTCTTTGTCTTTTTCTAGCTATCAATTTGTGTTCAGACATTTCAAATCATAACCTTTTATGTATTCTCGTGTTATGCATATTCTATTTGTTCATGTTCTTTATCACTTTTTACACTCATATCTATCTTCATATTACTAATGTTCTTAGATAACGCATAATTTACAACTTCCTTCATATCTCTAGTTCATATCTGATTATTCCATTTATAATTCTAATCCCATTCCCTAGGGTGTAGTTTCTACATTCTCCATACCCAAGTCTCAAATACATTAGGTTTATCAGTATTTACTCTCGCTTCCAGTATATGCTTGTACACTGTCATTATTGTATTTCAATCTAAAGCTTACTGATGACTTTTTATTTATATACCTATCTACATACATTTCTTTACCTCTAAATGCTCATGTCTGTCTTTTACTCATATATATGTTTAGAACTACTTATTCTTATCTACATGTACATACAACACATTTGCCTCCTCTTTCTACATTGATATTATATATATAAATATATACAAGTTTCATACGTATCACCCTATTTAGCTTTATTATGTTTATAATGCCAAACATCATTAAACATTCTAAGCATTCATAGTATGAGTTACTTACCTGGCTAGACGAACACTCCTAATCCCGGTCCGATCTGTCAAACAAGTAACAACGCAATGTTAGTACCGCTATTTGCGGAAACTTCCAACTTATCTAAATCAACTACGAGCATCCCCGGAACACCTGAATCAACTCTAATACTACGACCTAAACTTCTTTACTCTAATACATATCTTTTATACTATTCCAACTAGATGGATAGCCTAGAACCTCATTTTACGCATTTGCGGTAAATCTTACGGAAAAGTTTCCGCAAATGCTACGGAAGGGTCTCGAACCCTCCTAACTACTCCAGAATTACCAAATTACCCTCGTAATATCATATATATTCTATTTTCATAATTATGGTTATCTACGCTCGGTTGCACGAGAAACTCCGTTTTACCGGAATCTCACTAATTATATCGGATCGATCATACCTCATCCGATTCACCCCGGATTCTACCACATTTATCGTTTTAACATATAAAAACATATCTAATTCATATAAACGTAATTCACTAAACTACGGAACTACCAGAACCATCCGAATATAAATCGGTTTACTTTGAAATATGAAATTTTGAACGGAAAGTCGTACCGAAATTCCGAGGCCATATTAGGACTCCACTCGGCCATACGAACGCGCTAGTGTCGATGGAATTCTGATCGGAGCTACCATTCGACATGGGTTTACTGTTCACCGAGTCTTATTCTCTCATTTCGCGTGATTCTGGATGTTTTTTGGCAAAACTGACTTCGTACACTCATAGTACTCCCTGAGGGCTTCGTTTTGGTAGGTGGCTCGGGCCGTGAGATGACCCGACGACCGGGATCGAACTCCACTCCGTACGCGACTTCTTCCCTTATTTCTCACTATCGCCGGCGTAACTTGGCTGATCGCCGGCCACCAGAAGATTCCCCATCGCCGGACGATCACGGCGCTACCAGTGCGCCGGCCTGACACCGGCCGGAAGCTCGCCGGCGAGTTGCTTCCCAAAGAAGACGATCAGGGGTCGGGCGGGGGATATTTTGGGGTTATGCAATTTCTTACAATTTACCTAAACTATAAGGCTTTATATACTTTTCTGGAAAATATCATTTTAGCCCCCGCAAAAATTACAAATCAGCCCATATTCTAGAACCTTCTGGAAAATCACAAATTCGGAAACTTTCTGATGCGATTCTCGGAAAGTGTTCAACCCAAAAGTTCGTCTAAGAAAAACGAATCCAATGGTCCAAAAATCAGCTCGATCGGAGTTCGTTTGCTCCCTTCGTGACCAAAACTGTAAACTTTACACGTTTTACGAAAATCGCGTAACCGACTTTTGATCCCACGCGTTTTCCAACGCGACTAAAATTCATAACCTATTATTCCAACTTATATAACATCACTTATACTCTTATTCTTCCTCATCCTCATGCTCCGAGACTAAAACAGCCGTTCGAGAATCTTCTGGAACAGTTCTGAAAATCCGGGATGTTACATGATTGATGAATGATGTGATGCTAGATGCGACAAGCGATTTAACGCTTGATTTGACTTACGTGATGCACTCGAATTCGAAAGTTGAATGCGCTCATAAATATCTCGGGCTTGGGTTCGCTAATTACAAATTAATGAATTTTTCGTTGCGTCGTAATTAAATCTAATTCAATTAAATAATCATGTCTAGCATAATTATTATTCATGTCGCTAACGAATTAATTCTAAATAAACTCGTTCGCCCGAATTAAAATCTAATTTTAATTTCGCGTCAAAATCCAATTTCATTTAAATATCGAATATATTAATTTACTGATTAATTCCAAATTAATCGTTATCTCTCTTTTATTGATATTTATCCTAGATAAAATATCTCCGAAATAATCCCAGATTAATTTTCTATCTCTTCTAATTAATCTCAGATTAATTAAAGTGCGAGTCATACGTCATCGGTGAATTTTTGGAAAGCGACCCATGAAATCCCCGGATATTTTGGCAGTAAATTCGATCGTCGGACTATCCGAATACGTAAGTAGCTCGTACTACGTTTTACCGATTTACAAGACAAGGTTAGTCTCTAGCAAAGCGCCATGTCTCCCCAATTCTCCGGAAATATCCTTACAGGAATAAAGGATTTGTATTAGGCGTAGTATACACAGTATTGCGTATGTCGATCCAGTATCGGACTGTCACGTGCTAGGCCTTGGGCTGGAGCTGTGTCTGCCCGTACGAAGCACATGTCGGATGTCTGGTAACTAGTCTCTATATCGAATATTCATGAGCTAGTCATAATATCCCGATGACTGCAGTACTTAAGAGCACCAGTACCGTATCCTACGTGACATTATCTCCACTATGGCTGGAGTGATACTTCCGTCTTGACATCACACCCAACACACTACGATTCTCAATATACCCAGTATAGGCATACACATAACCTGTTAAAGCACTGGATGACCGCAACCAAAGTATATAGATTGTCGCAAGTATTAGCGGTGCAAGTCTCAAGTTAAGACCAATACACCGACCCTGATTACGGACTTCCATAGACACATAGTCATACAATCAATGGAATTCTGAGGGATCTATCCAGAGCGAAGCTGTTTCCTGTACCATTGGTGAAACACAACCTCCTATTACACTTGCATGAGTATCTTATACCCAAATATATGATAAATATGTCGTTATGCCGTCACAACGCGCACAAGTGTAATACTAGTCTTTTACGTATTAATCAATGTCCAATCTCGATAATACTCTGACTGTGGATATTTGATGATTTATCCTTCGTGGACTGATACTGTCTAATATCATTCTCAATCCAGGAACAAATCATAAAGATCTCTCATCATTTATACATCTAGGTGATCTAATCACAAATGATAAGAGTGCAATCTCCTTTATCATATAGTTAATTTGTACAACAACACCATGATCTATACAAATAGTGACGCTATGGGTCATAGTTGTCCAACAACTGAAGGGTTCAAAGGCTAGATAGTTCAAGTTCTTGTATTTATCAGATTACTAGGGATAAAGTAACTAACAGTTTCTACTTATTGCTTGGGGATCTGGGTCAGAGTTTGGGTATCTAGTATTCTCTAAATCTTTTTGGAATCTAGATCCATTGGGGCTCTCAAGACTAATCTGGGTTTCTTACTTCTGTTATCAGTCTGGTTGTTCTTCGTTACTCGGGAAATTCACCCTCTAAAGGAAGATCTCGAAGGCTATGGGATTCTTTTGAAAGAATTTTCTGAGGAAGAGAGGAGTCTTACTTCTACTAGACAACTATAATACTTGTTGGGGCTTTCTCTATTCTCTATTCTCTTGGCTACTATAGGTTCCTGTACTTTCTTAAATACACACTTGGATAAATTTTGAATCTAATACACAAACCAAATTAGAATCCTAATAAGAAATGTCTTGTGAACAATTCTAGGTCACCCAAAGGTGTTTAAGTGATTCTAGAATGGTAGCCAAAGGTTTAAGCTTTAATCTAGAGTTCCAAACTCTAATTAATTGTTAACATAATTGATTAGCTTTATTCAACATTAATCTATGTGATCATGCATCTAATACACAAATAAATATAGCTTAGGAGAAGATCAAACAATACCTAGTAAGCTTGATGCAAGATCAAATCTACTTCTCATTTGTTGAAATTGTTGGAGAACCTCTAAGGTGTGCAAGCTTGACTCCAAGATCCAATCTTATTTTTAATGCTTCCAAGCTTCACTTCAAGATCCAATCTTGATTTCAACTAGATGAAATATTGTAGAGACCTCAAAAGCTTCTCTAAATACTTATCTAACTTTGGATAATCTCTCAAGAATTTGCTTATGCTAGTTATTTTTCATATAATTAAAACATTCCTAAAGCTTGCTATTTATAGCAAAACTTAGGTAATTTTTAATTAATTAAAGTTGTAATCAACTTTTAAGTGGGCTTCATCTAATTTTTTCAAATATGTATAATTAGGTGTGACTAATCTCCATTGTCTCCCACTTTAATTTAATCCAATTAAATCAAGCCAAGGATTAGGAAATGGATTAGTTAAATGTTTGCCACCTTGATTTAATCCAATTAAATCAATCCAATCACTTATTATTACATACTTACAATTACCATAATATCCTCAATTGGTAGAGATATTTATGATTTTACAATTAAGTCCTTGTGTAATTATGGAATTAATCCAATTAATCCAATCAGGTCAAAGTAAATAATCAATTGTAGGCACTACATTTTTGCATGTGATTCCATATGATGAGTCTCATTTAGAGACACTACCTTTTAAGTAGCGGAAGTCGTGGGAAACGGACGTCGGAAGGGAATCGGTATTTTTGTTAAATTTTATTCGCTTGTTTAGCCTCGGGCTCACCTGTTAGACTTCCATTTTAAAACACACCCTTAGCCCACTAAACACACTAGGCCCACACATCACTAAGACACACACCAAGCCCATCTCACTCAAGCCTTATCCAAAAAATAATTAAAACACATGTCACAAATTAAATTAAAATTAAATTAAACTAAATTAAATCAAATTAATTCAAAACCAATTAAATTGAAATCTTAATTAAATTAAATTCACAAATTAAATTAAAACCAATTAAATTAATTAAATTGAATTTAAAATCCAAATACATTAAATTCCAAAATTAAAATTAATCATTTCCAAAATTTAAAAATCACCTACCAATTTAAAATAATTCCCCACCAAAATTACATAATATCTTGCCTTAAATAATTAAAATTAAATACACACATAAATTAATTGATTTTGTTTCCTTATTGAAAAGCCATGCAAACCCTAATCCTAGCTTGAAACTATAAAATAACACACTCTCCAACCCTAGGCCTCTCCGGTGGCTCACGGCCAAAACTTAAAAAAAACAAAGAAACCTAATCCTCCCTCTAAACACACTAATCCTCTCGCCCCCTCTGAAAATCAATACAAAAAGACCATACACTTCACGCAGCCATACTCAAACAATAGCACAAACCCTAAGCTATACGCTCATCGTCCTCTCGCTCAACTCTCCCTCTTTAACAACAAAACCACATGAACCCTAGACACAGCAAGCTATCTAAGCCACTACTCCTCAACACATCAGCCTTTGCCTTCAATCCATTGCCTCACGCACAAACTGACCCTGCGCACCATCATGCCCCAACAAGCCCTCAACAGCAGCCCTACACCGAGAAAACAACAGACAGTGAACTGCCCCCCCTCACATTCACACAAATAGCCACAACCTCACGTAACCAGCCCCTCACCATCCCGGCAGCCTGCCTTCATCACCTTCAATGCACACTGCTCACAAAATCCATACAGCCCTCACTCATATAAGCCACAAACAGACCTCAACCGAGAACCCTAAGCAACCCTCACTCACCTAACGCACACGTCAATATCCCTATGCATGCAGTTACCCAGGACCAATCGAATAAGAAGCCACAAACGTAAGCCAAAAATAGCTCATCAACCCTCAACGTAGCCCTCTCTTTGACCAGAAAGCTGCCTTCACTATAAGCTCTGAAAACACCCCCTACACTGCCTGAAATATTTGCCCATAAACCACCAAATTCTACACCCTAAGCCGCACCTTGCACTGACCAAAAAACTGAACACACAAGTCCCTCTACTGCCTAGTCCAATCGTACCTTAAAACCCCTTAAAATAGTCCAGAAACTGACCCAAAACTGCATTAAAAAACTGCACTTTAAAACCCCTAAAACAGTAAACAGTCGCAGCCCTTTTACCACTCCAAAGATGCCAAAACAGTAGCCTAAAAACACAAAATAGTAACATGAAAAACAGTAGTAAAACGGAGTCAAAACAGTAGCTTGAGCAGCGAAACAGCGAGGAAAAATGCAAACCAGTGAACCAGAAAAGTTGCGGCACTTTAGCCCATCCGATTATTGTGGAACGCGAGTCCGAGAGTCGACAAAAAAGGTTAGACCTGAGGGCACTTTTCACATCTATTTTTATTCATATTTTTACTGTTTATTGAATCTTATTTGCATGATTATTGTGAAGTGATGCATGTTGTGGCCCTTGAATAGATAAATAATGCATGTATTATGAAGTGATGTATGTTGTGGCCTTTGAATAAAATGGAAAATTTGTCACCTTTTGTGGTATATAGGATGGAAACCCGGAAGTAAATTTCATAGCCGATTCCTAATGGACCGTAGTATAATCTGTACTCAGGATACAACTCCACGTACCACTTGAGTAAACGGTGCATATTTTATTTTATGTTGTTTTGATGTGTTTATTATTTGTTATTTAATTTCTGCATGTTATTAGTTTGTGTAATGATGTGATCGAGTGCATGGGCTTAGTAAGTTGGATTAAAGGTCCCCTATTTTGAGGGGTTAAAATCCTTTACCACAATGCTTTGCCGCGCCGGTTGATGTATATTCGGTTGAATGTAAGATGTGTTCAATCGGGTATACGAAGTCCGATATCGTTTTCTTTATTTTTATATGTATTATGTGATCGAGAGCATGGGCTTAGTAAGTTGGATTAAAGGTTCCCTAGTTTGAGGGGTTAAAATCCTTTACCACGATGCTTTACCGCGCCGGTTGATGTATATTCGGTTGAATGTAAGATGTGTTCAATTGGGTATACGAAGTCCGATATCGTTATCTTTATTTTTATATGCATTATGTGATCGAGCGCATGGGCTTAGTAAGTTGGATTAAAGGTCCCTTATTTTGAGGGGTTAAAATCCTTTACCACGATGTTTTACCATGCCGGTTGATGTATATTCGGTTGGATGTAAGATGTGTTCAATTGGGTATACGAAGTCCAATATTGTTGTCTTTACTTTTATATACATTGTGATGTGATGCGCATGAGCTTAGTAAGTTGGACTAAAGGTCCTCTATTTCGATGGATAAAAAACCTACGGTCTACCTTTACCACGACACTTCACCGTGCCCTTTTATATCGTTATTTGCTTTTCTTTGTATGTCATTTTCTTGCATAATCATGCACCATGTCGTATTACGCATGGGCTTAGTAAGTTGGATTAAAGGTCCTCTACTTTGAGGGATAAAAAGCCTACGGTCTACCTTTACCACGATACTTCGCCACGCCGGGCAAAGTGCATTCGATTGGATGTGAGATACGTTCAATCGAACATTTGAGGTCCTATATAGATGTGGGCATATGTCGCATCTCTTTTCTTTCATCTATATTATTTATCTTCCAAATCGCATCATGGCACGTTCATTTTGATATCCAATTGCCTCTTTGATTGTCTCTTTATATTATGCACTTAATTGTTGTCTCTCTTATTATGTATGCTTCTTTGTTTATGTTTCTTTTGCATTGGTTAATATGACATGTTTATGAAATTATATGCTCGCCGTTATTCCGATCCATCTTTATGCATGCTTGTATAATTATGGCTTATTTGCGTTTCTGTATTCATGAATGTTACATGTTTATGAAGTTATATGCTTGCCGTATGTCAATTCATCTTTATGCATGCAAATTTGGACATAGATTATATACAAATATGTGTTATGCAAATATGAAAATGTGAAACATGTGAACTTAGATGAATTTTTGATTTATGCATGTGAACTTAGAAATGGAATACCCTTAGGAATATATATTGCTAGATTCGATTAAACTATTGCACAAATCATTTTATTACAAGTGGCATAAGTAAGGGACCATTCCGAACCCAACGGTTTGAGGTCTTCCCTTGCGGGGGTGAGTGCGGCCTTAAATCATTTTCCCAGTTCACACCGGGTGGCGACTCATTTATTCTCTGGTTTAATCCCCCGTGGGCTACTCCGTACTCCCAACCGGGCCGCGAGCCCGGAACAACATACATCGCCCAGTTCCTGTGTCCCCACATCAATGTTATCCAATAACACTTGATTATCTTAGTTGATAATTATAATATCGAATATTATCTTTTATCAAAAATAATCGGCTACCCAAGTGCTCAACGAGTACACTTTATATTGGGACTCTCTAAGTTCAGACATGTTCGTCATATAAGCCTAGCTAATAAGTACAGAATTCAGCCACCTCGGAATTCGTGAAGAACACGAACAATCGTTCTGAACTATACAAGTCGAGGTCATCGCATATGTTTAAAAATCCCTCCATCATAGGCTATCCAAGTTGTGCTTAGGAAACATAGAATATACCGTCAAGTTTCTAAAGCGCACATCTCATGTCGACATATCCACTATTCTTTACAACTGATGCGATCCACCCTAGGTGATCAGCTTTAGCCAAAGTCTTTAAGAATCGTGACTTAACTCACATGGATACCTAAACCCCTTATGGTACACATACGGGTCGACAGATCCTATCTTACTTCACACTTGATTACTGAGTGTATCGGTCTAAACCCAACGAACATCTAAAGGCCAAACCATGAAAGGTTTCTGACATACATGGCATCAAAGTGTGGAGGATCTTACACAAAATCAATGCTATCATATACTCAAATGATTAAATATGCTACTCGACTCGAGTAGATTCCTATTGATGGTGGTATGTACTTCCAACTATTAGGAATCACATATGAGTCATTCAGTATTCACTTCAATGAATACCTACATGTCTATACGAGTTCCAAAACTCATGGTATATCACGTTAAACCATTGGAACTCCAATTCCAATATACGATTTGTGCTAGTCTTCTAGGTTATAAGAATTCGACAGTATTCCAAAATAACTGACTAGGAATATTTACTTTAAGAATAGTTTACACCTAGTGTCAAGACTATTCTAAGGTCGATGTCATTCTTAGCATATCAATACATCAATTTAATACGCATAATGACAATACCATTATAAGATATGAAATGAAAAATGTAGTTATGTTATTAAAAAATAATAAAATAAACAATTCGGATTGGCACTCTAAGCACCAACTCCATCACCATACATTTTTTTCTCTTGTAGATCCACTTGCAAACTATGTGTTTTACTCTATCAGGTTGGTATACAATTTCCCATACTTAGTTAGAGTACATAGACTCATCTCGAGGTTTAAGGCTTTGAGCCATTCATCTTTATCAGAATCATCCATTGCATTACGATAGGTCAATAGATCATCTACACCTTCACTAGCTGCAACAGCTGTTGGGGTTCTTCTCAGAAAGATATGCCTTTTAACTTCACCAAAGAATGCCATGAAGCCTTTGAGATCTTAAAACAGAAGCTGGTCTCTGCCCCCTTTATAGTAGCACCAGACTGGACCCTTGCATCTGAGGTGAGGTGCGATGCTAGTAATTTTACTGTAGATACAGTTTTGGGACAACACAAAGAAAAAATTTTCTATACCATTTACTACTACAGCAGAACTTTGAATGAGGCACAACTCAACTACACAACCACTGAAAAGGAGTTGCTCACTGTTGTGTTTACTTTTGATAAATTCTACTTCTATTTGTTGGGTCCCAAAGTGGTGGTCTGCACAGATCATTCAACAATTAAATATCTGATCAGGAAGAAAGATGCCAAACCCAGATTGATCCGTTGGGTGCTTCTATTGCAAGAAATTGATGAGGAGATCTGAGATAGAAAAGGGGCAGAAAACCAAGTGACAAATCACTTATTGAGGCTTGAGAATGAAAAAACAGTTGGAAATGAACTAATAATCAAAGAAACTTTTCCAGATGAACAGTTACTTTCCATAAAACAATAGGATATCTCTTGGTATGCTGACTATGTAAACTACATAATATCGGGAAAATAGTTATTGGAATGGACACATCAGCAACGAAAGAAGTTCTTAAAGAAGTCAAGCACTATGTCTGGGATGAGTCGTACTTGTTCAAATACTGTGCTAAGAAATTACCGATGTGTTGTGTTCCACAAGAGAAGGTCAATAGTGTCTTGCAGCAATGTCATTCATCATCATACGGTGGAAACTTCAACGGAAAGAAAACTGCAGCCAAAGTCCTATAATCAGGTTTGTTCTGGCCCACTCTGTTTAAAGATGCTTACTTATTTGCTATTCAATGTGACATGTGCTAAAGAACGGGGAATATTTCAAGGAAAATTGAATGACCTTTGCAAAATATTTTGTTAGTGGAGATAATCGATATGTGGGGGATTGATTTTATGAGACCCTTTTGTTCCATCATTGGAAACCTGTATATACTAGTTACAGTAGAATATGTCTCCAATGGGTTGAAGCAATAACACTACCATCAAATGATTCAAATGTGGTGATAAAATTATTTAAAAAGAATATTTTCACTCACTGTGGAACACCTCGGGAAATTATCAGTGATGGTACCACACATTTCTACAACAGATACTTCGATGCAATCATATCCAAATATGGAGTTACTCATAAGTTACCACTGCTTACCATCCACAATCAAATGGCACGTTGAAGTTTCAAATAGGGAGATCAAAAGAATCTTGGAAAGAACGGTTGGATCAACAAGGAGGGACTGGTCTAAAAAACTAGATGACACATTATGGGCCTATCATATAGCTTATAAAACACCCATTGGTATGTCCCCATATCGAATGGTGTTTGGGAAAGCATGTCATCTGCCAGTGGAGTTTGAACACAAAGAGTACTGGGCACTAAAGAAGTTAAATCTTATTCCATAAGTAGCAGGAGAAAAACGGCTCCACCAACTCAACGAATTGGAGGAATTTTACCTACATGCTTATGACAATGCCAGAATATATAAATAAAAGACCAAGAAGTGGCATGATAAAAAAATAATACGTAGACAACTGGAACCATGGCAGCATGTGTTGTTATACAATTTAAAGTGAAACTTTTCCCTGGAAAGCTAAAATCAAGATGCTAGTGTCTATTTGTGATTACTCAGGTTTTACCATATGGAGCTGTTGAGTTACTAGATCCTAACACCAAAGATACATTCAAAGTTAACAGCCAATGTGTCAAGCACTACTGAGGAGAATCATTTGAGCAAAAAAAAAAGAAAGTGTTATTAGATCCAGCCTAACATTCGGGCAATCATGTCTAGCTAACGACATTAAATTTTGCGCTAGCAAGGAGGCAACCCATGCAAATTGTGTATATATTCAGATTTGGTGTGTTTTATTTTTGTTGTGTTTTATTTTTGTAGGTAAAGTCACATTTCAGAATGGAAGACATTCTTGTAAATCTTCACAAGAAATTTCCTTCTCTCCCTTAAAACTCTCTGATGAAAGTCTACAAAGCTCGCTTGGAACGAATGAGACTTCTAATGTTCAAAGGTATTCCTAATGATATTCGTTGGATTATTGAAAGACGGGTCCGATTGGCAAGTAAGTCCTCTGACTCTTTTGTGTCATATCTTTCTGGTTTAGGAAAAAACACCCATGCTAAAAAGAGAAGAGCTAAAAGAATGGGTGTTTGCTATAAATGTGCACGCATGACATGTAATTCTTATTGTCGTTCTTTAGGATTGATGTTTTTATAACAGTAAAGATAAAATTGAATTCATTAGGGATGACTTGAGAAAGGAGTCTTTGGATGACATATCATTGACTCTTGAGACACATCCTAATAGATATGTGCATCACGCAATTCACATGTTACATGAACAATTCCAAAATGAAGACAACCTTTAAGTTTTGGGAATCTGATTCTAAAATACCCTATTTTCCAATTTATAAGAAAATTGGATGGGAAGCTTGTCCCTGACGCATAGACGTTATTCAAGCCGTTAATTCTTGTAAATATTATTATCTCTTTGTATTTATCTAATAATTGTTATTTGTTTTCTTATTTTCTTTTATTTTCTCCTACAAGATCTAGACTTTTTGACGTTCACGATATATTTTACTGTTTGGCTAATAATTGTCATTTGGATGGTACTAGTGCTATTATTACTCACCTTTTTTCAGGATCTATAAATTCAACTCATCATTACACTCTTGAAGGCATCCAGACTTGAGGAAAAAATACATAAAAAGATGGAAGCAACTTTAAGAAGACGACTTGTAAATGTATGTGTGTTTTGCGGTACTAGTGTTGGTTCTAAACTAGAATTCGTAGCGGCAGCACACGAATTAGGTCGAGTTATAGCTGAAAGGAATATGCACCTAGTATATGGTGGTGGCAATCTTGGACTAATGGGGTACATTTCAAAGGCGGTACATGAAGGAGGTAATCAAGTTCTGGGAATCATCCCAAAACCCTTAGAAAAGGCGAATCTGATATGACCATCAAATGGAGATGAACTTATCATGCCAGGTATGTCCGAACGACTTGTGGAATTGATTAACCATTGTCAGGTGGCTTGGGTACGATGTAGGAAATTTTTACATTACTATCTTAGGCGAACTTGAACATACACTAGAAACTGATTGGAATGTTTAACGCTAATGAATTTTATGATTTTCTTTGTGTATTTCTTTATGATGCCTGAAGAAATGGGTTCGTATCAAAACCTCTAAAAGAAATCCTCTTCACTGCCAGAACTGCCAATGATTTAATTGACCAAATCTTATCTTTTGTATCAAAAATTGACCCTATCATTTCCAAGATAAACTAATCTAATAATGATCATGGTAAAAAAATGTCGGATAAATCTGGATCTTAACCTTTATTGATATTTTAGATGTAGAATTTCAGCTGACTAGATACTATCTTCTAAACTCATCTTCTACTTTTTAAGACATTGGGGAAAAGGTCTCATTTAGGTTTGGGAGAGGGGAATAGTTGACTAGTATTTTTTTATTGTGTTATTTTTAGTCAAACATTTTCAAAAAAAATTCAAAAAAATAAAAATACAAATTTTTTTTTTGTTTTTAATTTGATTAATCAGGTGAAATTGGTGTGAGATAGCTGTGTAAGGAATTTCCACTCCTGAGACGTATCTCAATCTATTTTATAACAAGTTAATTATTGTTTATTTCCTTTTGAATTATTTAATTTGAGAATTCTCCATAATACTGAATAAATTGGATCTTCATATGTTAAGTTGACATGTATTATCAACATGCATGGCAATATATAGCCATGAGATGTATTTGAAAAGTTTGTAATATTTAGTGCTCTAGTTTAATTGGAGGAAGCATATAAAAAGCAATGGAATGGGAAAAAAGAAAAAAAGTGTGTTTAAAAAAAACGTATGAGATCCGTCATTTAGTCTGTAAGGGTGTTTTAACACCTAGTCCCCTAAAGCCAACTGGTTTGGGAGTCATTGGCCCAAAGCTCGCTATATAGATTAAAGATGATATAAAAATAAAAAGAAACATATGAAATCCGAGTAATTAAGTTCGTAGGGGCGTATTAACACATAGTGCCCTAAATCCAACTGGTTTGGTAGTCATTGGCCCAAAGCTCGTTACTTGGATTGAAGATGTTGTTTCTTTATTTTATGCAAAAAAAAAACAAAAAAAAATAAAAAAATAGAGAAAAAAAATCCATTGCTAGAAATGTGTGAATTCTGATATAACTGTAGGACAAAAATATAACTCTCTTTTCAACTACACTTATGAATATTGTGTTAGACAATTATGACCCATAGCGTCACTATTGTAAAAGACATTGTAGTTTTTGTTCAAATAACAATGTGACAATGGAAATTGCCTTTTATCATTTTGTAATTTATTTACTTGTCTATAAATGATAAAAGTCCTTATGATTAGTTCCAGATTGATAAGATATGAGACACTATCAATCCATAACGGTTTAATCATTAAATATCCCTAGTCGTAGTATTATCGAGACTAGACATCGATAATGTGGAATACACTAGTATTGCACTTGTGTGTGTTATGGAAGCATAACAGCATAGTTCTCATATATTTAAGTATTGGATACTTATGCAAGTGTGATAGGAGTTTATGTTTATCGACGATACGGAAACAGCTTCGCTCTGGATAGACCCCGCGGAATCCCATTGGTAGTATGACTATGTGTCTATGGGAATCCGCATCGGTGTAGGTGTATTTGGTCTTAACCTGAGACTTGCATCGCTAGTACTTGCGATAATCAATACGCTTTGGTTTTGGTCGTCCAGGACTTTAACAGGTTCTGTGTACGCCTCTTCTGGGTTTATTGAGAATCGTAGTGTATTGGGTGTGATGTCAAGACGGAAGTATCACTTTATTCATATGAAGATGATGATCACACAGGGATACAGAACTGGTACTCTATTGTGTTGCAACCATCGGGATAATATGATAATGTCATGATTATCCGATTAAAAGAGACTAGTTACTTGTGATCCGATATATGCTTCGTACGGGGCAGACACTATTCCAGTCTTAGGCCTTGCATGTGACATCCGATACTGGATCGCAACGCAATACTATGTATACTATGCCTGACAAAGATTATATAGTCCACTAAGAATATTTCTGGAGAATTGGGTAGGCACGGTGCTTTGCTAGAAGCCAACCATGTCTCGTAAATTGATAAAAATGTAGTACGAGGTACTTAAGTATTCGGATAGTCCGATGACCGGATTTACTGCCAACATATCCAGGGATCTCTTGGGTTACTTCCCGAAGATTCACCGATGACGTATGATTCGAATTTAATTAATCTGGATTAATTGCGTAGAGATTTTATCTAGGATAAAATACTATTTGTAGAGAGAGAACGGTTAATTTGGAATTAATCGATAAAATAATATATTCGACATATTAAACGAAATTAGATGTCAATGCGGAATTAAAATTGGATTTTAATTCGGACAAACTAATTAATTTAGAATTAATTCGTGAGCGACGTGAATAGTAATTTTGCTAGGCATAATTATTTAATTAAATTTGATTTAATTACATCGCAACTGAAAATTCGTTAATTCAGAATTAATGAACCCGAGCCCGGGATGTGTTGCGGGCCCACTTGGATTTTGAATCAAGTGGGGCCCACAAGTCACATCACAACTCACATCACCTAGTCACTTTATGTTGATGGGTTTTGGTGGGTTGGTGATAACTTGTCCAACACACCAAATTTTGGTATATCATTATTTTAATTTTTGAAATTGAAATACTAGTCAACAAAATCAATTCATTCACTCCCTCACTCTTCCTATCATTCACGGTATTGGAACCAAAATACTCTCTCCATTTTCTTTCTTCTTGGCCGAAACTAGGAGGAAGAAGAATAAGATTTTTGTTGTAAAAATTTTCTAAGTGCAGCATATTAAAGGGATCATTCAAGGTGATAGGAAAATCAACCTTTGAACTTGAAATCTCAATACTCAAGGCTTGGAGCTTGGAGATCAACATTCAAAGAGGAGCTTGGAGACTTCTAAAGGCAAAAGTTTTGTGTTAAACACCTCCAAAATCCGATCAAAGTAAGTTTAATTCCGCTATTCTTCTTTGAGTATTCACTTGATTTCATTGCTTAAATTGATCTTGGGACAACTTAGAAACCCAACAATGGTATCATGGAGCCTAATTTGAGCATGAAATATGATAAGGGTTTATCTATTAAAATTTGGGTAGATTTGATTTGAGCATGTTTTAATAAAATTGTTTGTTTAATATGTTTGAATGTTGATAACTTGGAGTTATGCATGATCAATTTGAAGAAAATTTAATTGGATTAATTTTCCCCAATTTTTGCATGTTGGCCGAATGTGATATAGACCTAAAGTCATGGTATTTTTTGTTTTTTGATCATTGGATGAGTTGAAAGACATGGATATATTGATTTGATATTCAATCGTATTGAAATCGGAATCGAATATAAAAAAAAACCCTGCAATGTCGTGACCTTAAGAAGCATGGAAATGAGATGATTTTTGTTTCAATAATGTTGGACATGTGTTGATGATGAATAAGAATGATTAATTAATTAGATTAGTATTTTGGAAATATTAATTTAAATAAGTTAATCATGGCTAAGCACTTTAATTAATTAAATCATGATATTTGGAATATTAAAATTTAATTAGTAGGGCTTAATTTGGAATTGGGTTTATAATGTTGTATTTGGGCCTAATGGGCTTGGTTGGGCCAAGTTGGTTTAGGTCAATTGGATTGCATCCAAATTGGGCCTAAACCATTCCATTAAGTCCAAATATAACTAATGGGCCTTTTAATGTTTAATTGGGCCTAATGGGCCTAAATTGGTTTCTTGACAAATAAGATGATTCCTTAATTGGGCTTTGGTATTTGGGTTCGACCCATAATGACCAAAGTCCATGCCTTAAGAAATTAATTTAAAGCCTATTGGACTTTAATTAAACGACATTGGATGTTAATTGGGCTTTGAGACCCATTTAGATTAGATTTGGAATCTAAGTCGTAAAGGCGCATTAAAAAGTTTATTTATTTAATTTTGAATTAAATAAAGAATTAGTATTGAATACGAATTAAATTAGATTTAGCTTATAGTTCGATATAATTCAAGAATTCGTACTTCAAGTACTTATTCTCAAACGAGTTGGACTCGTGCAAATCAAATCGTTGTTTGAACATTGGATGATCACTTAATTCAAAGATTAATTAATTGGATTAGATTGATTGAATAACATGCTTTGTGTGAATACATGGATATGTTGAATGAATAATGTATATCAGATGGATATTAGAGGTAAAGGGCAATTTTAGAAATTATTATAAATTTAGAATTTATTAAATTGGACCTGTGTGTCAAGCCTTATCTCTTGATTCTTTGTAATTCTCTTCTCACCTATTTCCCCTCAATATAAATGAGGTTTCTTTAATTGTATTATGTAATTGGGTAGAAGTTAGAATAGTGCTAGATGGGGAGAGGAGATGGAGTGATTTGTTCTAGAAATAATTTATGAGATATCCATCCGCATATCATTATTAATTTATTTTCGCGCCTTATTATGCTTTTAGAATGCATTCTTAAGGGTGTATGATGAGACCTAACAAAGATAATAAATTGGTTTCCAATTTACGTGAAAATCAATAAATATTAAGTGTTTTCCTTACATTGAGTGATTTATTATCAAGATCCAAGATTGGCACTGGTTGTTGGCCAAAGTCAAGACCTTTATCCATCGCGGATGTGTATGAATCATGAAGGCTTTGTTCCATATCGTATGTCTTGTCCAAGTTGTGATTTATTGGCCAAATTCAAGATCACTTCTTGTCCATTGACATCGATTACGAAGATTTCCAAGGTCAATGGGTGCCGCTTAACTGAAATCATTAAGCTTGTTGTGCCAAAACCAAGGCTTAGTTGATTCAAAGGAAAAAAGGTTAGTAAAATATATTGGATATATTGGCATTATATTGTACATATGTTTCGGACTTGGAGGTCCACCTACCGGATCTAGGAATTGGATGAGATCCAATTGATTTTAAAGATCTTCATAGTTAAATATCATATAGCTTGTTGGCCAAAGTCAAGATTGTATGTTATTTAACGGGATCCTAGCCCACTAGGAAACTGGGTTTCCCGAGTACTCGACAGAGGGTTAGAGGCTCGCCGAAAATTAGTGGGAGGCTAGTATTGAATTTGCAATTTCATTCAAATACTTAGCTTTACGCGCTTTCAAATTATTTCGTCAATTATTCCTATTAGTTGGACTAATATTATATAATTTTTCTTGTAATAGTTAGACTGTACCCATACATTGTTAATTGGATAGTTTGACTATCGCAGTTAAGATGACGGGAAAGAACAGTGTCAGAGAAATTATCATAGGCGAGAATGTCTTCAATGGCACAAACATTTCTGACTGGGAAATGAATCTCAGGATTGTCCTAGTATCCAAGAAGTTGCTCTATACTATAGAGAGACCTCTTGGGCCTAAGCCCGGACCTGATAAATTACTTGAGCTAGATCTTTGGAAGACTCATAGCGATGACAATTCTAATTCTCAGTCCATTATGCTTGCTGCTATGACTCAACAATTTCATCGACAGAACAAGGGATTGGATCCTTATAACATGTTGGCAAAATTACATGATCTTCACCAATCTAATCTTAGATCACAAAGATATGAGTTGCAGAAGAATCTCTTCTGTGCTCGCATGCCAGAGGGTACGTCTGTTGAACACCATGTGTCACAGATGATTACTGATATTAAGTAGCTGGGTCAGATGGGCATCATCTTCGAAGCTGAGACTTCCATAGATTTGATCTTACAGTCTCTCCCCGACACTTGGAGTGGGTTCATCATGAGCTCTAATATGATGAACCAAGATGATACTCTTGGAGAGTTTATGTCCATACTTAAAGAAGCTGAAAAGGAGCTTACAAAGGACAAGAAGCGCGAGGTGCACTTCACTTCAACATTTCAGACTCCGAGGGCTTGGCCCAAGGTGACTGGAGGTGTAAAGAAGAAGAAGCATAAGAACAAGGGCAAGGCCAAATCGTCAAAGGGTTCTGGGAATCCTAAGGACAAATCCCAAGATGTATGTCTGCAATGCGGGAAGCGGGGTCACTGGAAGCGTGACTGCCGCGAGTACAAGGCGCACATGAAGGAAATCAAAGTGGGCAAGGCACCAACTTGAGGTATGTTTGTTATAGAATAAAACATGCCTACTACTAGTTTTAAAAATTGGATTTTTGATTCTGGTTGTGGTACTCATATATGTACTGATGTCCAGGATCTGTAGATTAGCAGAAGACTGGCCTTAGGAGAGATTGACCTCCGTGTTGGAAATGAGGCACAAGTTGCCGTGATGGCCGTTGGCACTAATGTTTTGGAACTGCCCTCGGGGTTTGTACTTGAACTTAGAAACTGTTATTTTGAACCTAGTTTGACTAGGAATATTATTTTTGTATCTATGTTAGCCCAATGTGGATATACTTTTTTATTTAGAAACACTGGGTGTTTTATGTATAAAAATGATATGCAAATTTGCACTGCTGATGCAAATAATGGTCTTTATATTTTGAATATTAATCAATCTCAAACATATAATGTAACAAACAAAGGGCTTAAAGTAAGTAACAATGATGAAACTTATATGTGGCATTATCATCTGGGACACATAAACAAGAGATGTATATCCACACTTTCGAAGAGTGGGTACTTGGACGGATTTGATCCGAATTCATATGACGTCTGCGACTCTTTTTTTATTAGGCAAAATGCCTAAAACACCTTTTAACGGTAAAGGTGCACGTGCCACCAAACTGTTAGCCCTCGTTCATAGTGACGTATGTAGGCTCATGTCTAGCCAGGCTAGAGGTGGATTTGAATACTTCGTAACCTTTACGGATGATGCATCGCTTTATGGTTATGTGTATCTTATGAGACACAAGTCGGAAACCTTTGAGAAATTAAAGAGTTTCGACATGAAGTTGAAAAATAGACTGGCAAAAGTATTAAGACATTACGATCGGACTGTGGTGGAAAATACTTTAGCAATGAGTTTCTTGATTATTTAAAAGAATATGGTATTCTTTCACAGTGGACTCCTCCTGGAACACCACAATTAAACGGTGTGTCCGAACAGAGAAATCGAACATTGTTAGACATTGTAAGGTCTATGATGAGTCGCACATAGCTACCTATTTCCTTCTGGGGATATGCATTGAATAGTGCAATACTTATTTTAAATAAGGTTCCGTCAAAGTCTGTTCAACAGATTCCGTATGAGATATGGATAGGAAAGAAATCAGGTTTCTCATTCCTGAAGATTTGGGGTTGCTGGGCATACGTCAAATGTTTGGAAGGTACCAAACTTGAACTCAAATCGGATAAATACCTATTTGTAGGATATCCTAGGGAAACCAAAGGATATTACTTCTATCATCTATAAAAGAACAAAGTATTTGTTGCTCTACATACGGTTTTCCTTGAAAAGAAATTCCTAAATGCAGTGGTAAGTGAGAGGAAAGTAGAACTCAATGAAAATCAGAGTGATACTGTTCCCGGCACAGAATCCTTAACGGAACATGAACAGTCCATCAGGGATGAGACTGTACCATAATCTTCGAATACACAAGAATCGCTTAGGTCAGAGAGAGTCAGAAAATAACCTGAGAGATATGTGTTTTTGATCTCACCTCATATGGATATTAACCTTATTAAGGATAACGAACCGGCTACGTATGAGGAAGTGTTACAAGATATCAATTTCGCTTTATGGCATGGAGCCATGAAGTTCGAAATGGATTCCATGTATACCAACCAAGTTTGGACACTGGTTGATGCACCAGAAGGTGTAAAGCCTATTGATTACAAACGGATCTTCAAGAAGAATACCGACATGGATGGCAACGTATAAATGTCCAAAGCTAGGCTTGTAGCGAAGGGGTATCGTCAACGACATGGTGTCGATTACGACGAAACTTTTTCACCCGTTGCCATGATTAAATCCATTCGGATAATGCTTGCTATTGCTGCATATTTCGATTACGAGATATGACAGATGGATGTCAAAACTTCTTTCCTTAACGGAAACCTTTTGGAGGATGTTTATATGCAACCGCCTGACAATTTTTTCGTACCAAGACTTACAAACAAGGTTTGTAAGTTAAATCGATCCATTTATGGATTGAAGCAAGCATCACGTTCTTGGAACCAACGTTTGATAAGATCATAAAGGAATATGATTTCATTCAAAGCAAGGATGACCCTTGTGTATATAAGAAGGTTAGTATGAGGGCACTGACATTCATTGTCCTTTATGTTGATGATGTATTGCTTATCGGCAATGACATTCCCATGTTAACATCGGTGAAAGTTTGGCTTTCATTAAAATTCTGCATGAAGAATCTGATAGAAACAGCCTTTATTCTAGGAATAAAGATCTACCGGGATAGATCTAGAAAGCTGTTTGGACTCTCCCAGAGTACGTACATTGACAAAGTGTTGAAGAGATTCAACATGGATAAGTCCAAGAGGGAACTGTTGCTAGTGTCACATGGCGTCACTCTACCTAAGGACATGTGTCCTAAAACTAAAGATAAGAGAGACAGTATGAGTTGGATACCGTTCGCCTCGGCAGTCGGATTGATCATGTATGCCATGATATGTACGCGACCTGATGTCTCCTATGCTTTGAGCATGTGTAGTCGTTATCAGGTCGATCCAGGTGAAGATCACTGGATGGCGGTTAAGAATATCCTTAAGTATCTTATACAAACTAAGGATGCTTTCTTAATCTATGGAGATGGAGAACTTGAGGTAACTAGGTATACCGATGTAAGTTTCCAAACCGAAAAAGACGACTGTAAGTCGCAATCAGGATACATCTTTTGTTTGAACAACAGAATAGTAAGCTGAAAGTCTTCCAAGAAGAGCCTGTTACCGATTCAACAACAGAAGTGGAGTATATTGCTGCAGCTGAAGCAGCAAAAGAGGCAGTTTGGATCCGTAAATTCCTAATTGGATTATGAGTAGTTCCGTTAGCAGTTGAGCCAGTTCTATTATATTGTGACAATAATGGAGCTATAGCGCAGGCTAATGAACCGAGGTCACATCAATGATCCAAGCATGTTCTTCGACGTTTCCATCTGATTCGTAAGATCATACATCATGGCGATGTGAAGATCGAGAAGGTCACATCAGATGACAACCTTGCAGATCAGCTGACGAAAGCTATTCCTCAGCAAAAGTTTGAGTGACATGTACATAGTTCAGGTGTTAGGCTTGAGTGACTCGCTATAGGCCAAGTGGGAGATTGTTGCACAACTATGACCTATAGCTTCACTATTTGTAAAAGACATTGTATTTTTTATACAAATTAACTATGTGACAATGGAAATTACCTTTTTATCATTTTGTAATTTATTTACTTGTATATATAAATAATAAAAGTCCTTATGATTAGTTCTGAATTGATAAGATTTAATCATTAAATTCCCTAGTGGTAGTATTATCGAGACTGGACATCTATAATACGGAATAGACTGGTATTGCACTTGTGCGTGTTATGGAAGCGTAACATCATAGTACTAATATATTTAAGTATTGGATACTTATGCAAGTGTGATAGAAGGTTGTGTTTACCGATGGTACGGAAACAGCTTCGCTCTAGATAGACCCCGCGGAATCCCATTGGTAGTATGACTATGTGTCTATGGGAATCCGCATCAGGGTATGTGTATTTGGTCTTAACCTGAAACATGCATCACTATTACTTGCGACAATCAATACGCTTTGGTTTTGGTCATCCAGGACTTTAACAGGTTCTGTGTATGCCTCTTCTGGGTTTATTGAGAATCGTAGTGTATTGGGTGTGATGTCAAGACGAAAGAATCACTTCAGTCATATGGAGATGATGATCACGCAGGGATACATAACTGGTACTCTATTGTGTGTGGGAACTTCCTAGAGCAGTCGAGCTAATATGACAACGTCATGATTATCCGATTAAAAGAGACTAGTTGCTTATGATCCGATATATGCTTCGTACGGGGCTGACGTTATTCCAGTCCCAGGCCTTACATGTGACATCCGATACTGGATCGCAATACACAATACTATGTATACTATGCCTGACAAATATTATATATTTTATTAAGAATATTTCTGGAGAATTGGGTAGGCACAGTGCTTTGCTAGAAGCCAATCATGTCTCGTAAATCAGTAAAAATATAGTATGAGGTATGTACGTGTTTAGAAACTAGATTTCTTATTTCTTGATGACTTAGAAATGTTCTAGGGTTTACTTCAAATCTGAAAAATAGGGCTTTGTGGTTTGGTAGATGGATTGGAAGTTTGTAGGCATGTATGAAGTAGAAATTGGGTGGAATTAATGTAATTTGCATCCAATTTTGTTCAAATTGTTCTTGGAAAAAAATTTGCCATTATAGAGTTGTTGATCCACTCTAAATAGCCTAGAATTATTTTTGTGTTGTTCATTTGTGGTGGGACTCAATTGGTGTGGATTAATTTGATTAATCTTGTGTGAAATTGGATTAAAGCATGAGATTTTGACAAATTTGTTCACTGGATCAGACCTGTACTTGATTCTATTTTGGTGTTGAAAATGTTGTCTTTTGAATCTTTTGGATGTATTTTGGGAGTTGGCACAATTTCCGGAAAGTGTTTCCCACTTGAAATAAGCGAAAATAGCCAAAAACGGCGTTATGTGTGGATTTTGAGCCAACCGGGTGACAACTATCCAAACAGTGAATCTATCACTATTCAAGCAGCCCATGAACTGCCCTGACACTATTAGAGCTGACCTAGGTAGTCCCCATAAGTTTCGGGTAGTCGATTCGGTTAAAAATACATTTTAGGTAATTTTGTGGAAAAACAGTTTTCGTAAAAGTTTCGTGAGTTTTCAACTTGTTTATGTTAATATTTGATATTAAATAAATAGGTTTAAGTGAAATATGAATAAATTATTCATATTAGATGTTGAATAATTTATTCGATATTTTGAAAAAGTTTTAAAATACGATTTCACCCTAACTGTGCTTCTGCTGCGCCCCATCGCCCAAAAACCCCCCAACACCTTTAACTTAATATTTTGTAAGTATCTCGAGTCTTGTGAGCTTTTTGACATGTTTTGGATTCATTTTACAAATATAAATAACATCTGGACTCAATAAGATCAAATTAGGACGAAACTGATGATATGTGGAACAAATGGGGGTAAAATTAGAAACACAGCACGCATCGCAACACTGAATCTGAGCGTCTTGTGTAATTGAAGCAGAATACTTGCACGTCATGGCACTAAACTCAGTACGTCATGATGTGAATCATCAAGAGAGATGCCAACTCGTATCGCATAAGTGTCGCGACTCTGGACTCAACGCATCATGACGCTAAACCTATCATGTCACCAAGTAAAACTTAGAGTGTCACAACGATCAACAGTACACATTAGCATATCGTGACACTAGAGCTTGCGCTTCTTGACGTGCTCATGTGTTCCAGGTTGTTTTGTAATCTTGCTGAAGAAGGAATTAAAGCCCTCATATAAGAGAGCTCATTCTAAGCCCTAAAGATAAGTTTGGATAGAGTTTAAAACTACTTTTAGAGCCTCCAATGTGATCTTTGAGTGAAGGCAAAGAACAACAAGCATCATCTAGCAATTGGTTTCAACATCAATGAAGAGGAAAGTTTGATCTTGAATATGAGTTTATTCTTTTCTTCTCTTTTATGATATTTTGTTTGACTTTGTTTATTTATTTAGAAATATTAGTTAGTGTTGTAACTAAATTCATTAACTAGGGTTGTGATGAAACCCAATATTGATGAGTTTATAAATTGAATTATTTTATCTCTTGTATGATGTTTTAATTTATTATATTGATTTTAGATCCTACTGCTTCTTGTTCATTGATCATCAATAAGATTGTTGTGGTAAATTTAAATGAACTTGAGAAACAGATTTTAGGTTTAGCCTTAAATTCAATAGCATACGATCTCACTTTAAAAAATTTCCCTCCAAGATAGAAATATACTTGTAAGGCAAGTGTAGCTATAATTAGAACTTGACCTTAATGAATTTAGGGTTTCTTAGTTAACATAGAAATAGAGTTAATTAAGTAACTTTGAATATTTGCATTAGACCATTGAAAGAGACTTGTGTATACATTTGTGTTCAAGATTAATAAGCCAGCATCTTGCACAAGTATAGGGTAATCAGTTCATTTTTAGAAGAATATTGGGAGGATTCACATCCCTAGATGTTTTCATATCATTGATTAATTTTGAAATCTATCATACTTTTATTTATTTGTTTTAGATAAAATTACCATCCAACCAACAATTACAATCAAATTTCAACTAGATACTTGTAGAAATTAGCTTCAATAATAATTAAAAACATAAGTAATAAGTTCTCGTGGGATCGATATATTTTTTACTACTTGAGTAATACGTGTGCTTACGTAACGTGTGTAAGTCGCAATCAAGTTTTTGGCGCCTTTGTCGGAGACTTATTTATCTTTTATTATTATTATTTTTGAGGCTAAATATTTTATGTGTGACTAAGGGTTTTACTTATTTTAGTTTTACTTGTGTGTTCAAGTTCTCAGAAAATTATATGAGAAGAATCAAAAGCTTTGAATTTCGTCTGCTTGACCGAGAAATCGAAAGAACTTTGATGAGTGGAAAATATATCAATATTTACTGCCTCTTTTACTTAATATTTTGTATAATTTTTTGAGTTTTATGAACGTTTTGATGTGTTTTAGTTTATTTTACAGATAAAATAAAATCGTGACTTAATGGAATCAATCAGGATGAAATATGGAACAAATAAGGGCAAAAACTAGACTTGACATTTTGATTTTGGAGATTGGAAACTTGAAATGGCGTTCTAATGAAGTACAATTTCTGAAATTTTAGTTTTGCGTAATTATCGTATTTTGGCCATAATTATTTATTCTGACATGGGATTAAGGTGATTCAAGTTCCATATTAAAGAAAACTCAAAGATCTACAATTTAGAAGTTCATAGGAATTTCGAATTATCAATTTTTCATTACCAAAATTGATAAAAAAATCTGGAAGTGTGTTATGTGTAATTATTAAAGTAACTTTCACAAATTAAAAAAATAAAAAATAAAAAAATGAAATTGTTAAACTTCAACAAACATGCTTGCATGATTGGTGGAAGATTTGGTGTCATGTTTGGTTCTATGTTTGGTGGAGAAATTGGTGGAAGCCTTTATATTTGCCTATAAATACCAAGCTAAACTTTGTAAATTTTCATGCTTTATTTGGAGGAATTTCTCCATGAAAACCTAAAGGAAAATGTCTTGTATATTTATTTTAATTTTCTTATATTTTCTTTTTATTTAATTATAAAATTTTGTGTGTTTTCATTTACATTTCCAGCGTGAGTATGTACTCATTCTGCTGGGGTGACAAGGTAATAATTTTAATAAAACAAATTAGATTAATATTCCTTATTTTAATTAAAATTTGGATTAATTAGTTACCACATATATGGCCGGTTTACGTGAAAACCTTATTTTCCGCATATATAGTCATTTTACATTCAAACGTATTTTTCCGCCTATATAATCGGTTTAGGTAATAACCCTTTTACCTCCTATATGGTCGGTTGGACTTAATTGAGACAAATGAAATTTCCGCCTTTATGGTCTGGTTAAATATAATTATTAATCGGTAAACATTGACAATAAGGGAGATTTCTAATTTTGAAATATTAAAAGTGAATCTTTTAACCCAAATATTTTCTTTATTATTGTGATTTTACTTTTATTTATTTTCAAGTTACTTTTTTATGTTTTGTTTAGTTAAGTTTTTAGTAATCCTATCTATGTGTCGTAGCTAAATATATAATCTAAGGGTGTGATGAATTCCAATATTACCGGTTTATAAGTTGGTTATTTTATGCCTTGGGTAATTATAGGACACAGATATCAGTGATGCTATTCTAGGCTCTTCGCCTAGTCGGGAGAACGGAATAGTCTATGGGAGACTAAACGGAGAATAATGGAGTCGCCACCCAATGTGAACTGGGAAAATGATTTAAGGCCGCACTCACCCCTCGCAAGGGAAGACCTCAAACCGTTAGGTTCGGCATGGTCCCTTACTTATGCCACTTGTAATGAAAAGATTTGTGCAATAATCTAATCAAGTCTACGCAACCTACATACGCGAGAATAACCTATGTCTAAGTTAGCATATATAAAAATAAGACATATACCTAAGTTCGAATGCATAAAAATAAAACCTATATCTAAGTTTCAATGCATAAAAGTAAGTCGATATAACGTCAAGCATGTAATCACATAAACGCATTAAATAGATAAACATGGCAATAAAAATAAATAATAATCTAAGCATGAACGTAGAAGAGACATAATTAAGCTCCTAATGCGAAAGAAATAACTAATCGTGCTTGAAAATAATATGCTAAACAACCTAATCATGCATAAAAGTAACGTACTATTTCTAATAAACAACGAAGAAATGCAAGAACGGATGAACGAAATATGTGCGTTTCTCAAGTGGTACGTGGAATTGTACCCCGAGTGCAGACTCCACTACCATCCATTCGGATTCGGCTATGGAATTTACGTCCTGGTTTCCATCCGATATACCACGAGAGATAGCATAAAATCATTCATCCAATAGCCATAACATATATGAATCAACAATACACATGCGAATAAATAATATTAAATAATAAGGAAAAAAATGAGAATAGATAAAAGGGTGCCCTCGGGTCTAACCTCTTAAGTCGTCTCTTGGAAGTGTGTTACGCAGTTATCGGAAGGATTGATGCTCCGTAATTTTTCTGATTCACTGGTTCGTTGTTTTCCTTCATTTCCTCACTGTTTCGGGCTACTGTTTGCTCTGTTTTGCTGCTATTTCTGGTCACGGCTTTGGCTTACTGTTTTGCGGTAATTAGGGACTGTTTTTAGGTGGTTTTTTACGGTAGTAGAGTGCAATTTTTTGGAACTATTTTTACGGTAAAAGGGGTTGTGTTTCAGATAGTTTTCGGTGAAAGGGGTGCAGTTTTCAGTGCAGTTTTGGTGGTTTAAGGGCTGATTTGCAGTGCAGTTTTAAGTAGCAATGAGGCTATTTTTCAGTGCAGTTTTCGATGGTGATGGGGCTGTTTTAAGTGCAGTTTTCAGTAACAATAGGGCTATTTTTCAGTGCAGGTTTTGATGGTATAAGGGGCGGTTCTGGGCAGACTTTGAAGGCAGTTTGGACGTGGATTTGGAGGCAGTTTCTAGTTTGTGATTTGCGGCAATATGGAGGGATTTTCTTATGGGTTTATGCGGCAAAATGGAAGAATTTTTTGGTGGGTTTATGCGGCAATGAAAAGGCTTTTCGGGTGGGTTAACGCGGCAATGGAAAGGCATTCAGGGATGTGTGTTTTCGGTTGATGGATGGGTGGTGCACGATGATGAAGGCTTGCAAGGGATCTCTCTTTCATGGTAATAAGGGATTATTTTTCTATGCTTTGTCGTGAATGATAGGGGTCCCAAGGGTTTGGTTTAAGTCCTTTTTATATGAGAGGATTTAAGGTTGTCCTTGTACGAGAAGGGAAAGAATATTGTGTAATTATGGGGCTATCTCTAATTAGTGTGTCATAAGGAAAAATCTTTTTTACTTAGGAAGGGGATTGCTTTAGTTTAGGCATGTGTTTTAATTTAATTAGGAATGTGATTTATGAGATTTGGTTTTTTTTTTAATTCGGGAAGGTGATTTAATTTGTTTTCAACATGTGTTTAATGTGTGGATTGTTATTTTAGAGAGGAATGGGCATGAATTAGTCTTCTTAGGCATGTGATTGGTCTTTTGATGGGCTTTGTGTGGTGGCTTGGGGTGGTGTTGTGGGCTTGGTGTGTGGTTTGAGGGGGTTTGGGCTGAGGATAAATTTTAAAACGAGATCTAACTAGTAAACCCAAAGCTAAGCGAACGAATAAGTCCAACAAGGTATCAATTTCTGACTTTTCCCTTCCAACGTCCATTTCCCGTGAATTCCAAAACTTAAATAGTAGTGCCTCCATACGAGACTCATCATCGGGAATTACATGCAAAAATGCAGTGCCTACAGTAATACATTGATTTATTTATTGAGTCTTAGACTTAATGCCTTCTTTTGTTAACTGGCCATTAATAAGATTGATTTGGTAAACTTAAAATGAACTTGAAAAAAAAGATTTTAGGTTTAGCCTTAGACTCAATAGCTCCCGATCTCACCTTGGGATAAATGTCTCTTAGGTAGATTTCTTTACAGGATAGGAACATACATGTTGGGCGGGGGTAGCCATAATTGAAATTTAAACTTAATGAATTCGGAGTTTCTTAATTAATATATGAATATAGTTAATTGGATTACTTTCGGTGTTTGCATCTGACCATCGAATAAGGCTTTTGTATAATTTCGTGTTCCAGGTTAATAAACCGATATATTCCACAAACATGAGATAATCAATTCACCTTTAAAAGATAATTTTATTTACTTGTTTTAGATAAAAATCACCATCCAACAAAAAATCAATCAATCAGATACTCGTAGACATTTAGCTTCAATAAATTAATAGCTAAGGTATTAAGTCCTCGTGGAATCGACATATTTTATACTACTTGAGTGATACGTGCGCTTGCTTAATGTGTGTGTTTACCACCAATCAAGTTTTTGACGTCGTTGTCAGGGACTTATATATCTTTCACTATTAGTTTTGAGGTTAGATACCTTTATCTGTATCTAATTTTTACTTATTATTTTTATTTTCTTGTGTTTCAGGTTCTCAGACACTACATGAGAAGAACCAGCCCTTGACCCAGAAATTGAAAGAACCATAAGACAATTGAGAAGGAAAGGCGAGCAGGCCAGGAAGCACTAATCAATATGGAACCTGAACCTTTAGAGGTTGTACCACTAATTCATATTTCGAGACAGAACTATTCCGGTGGTTGGTGGCTTTATTTCATGCATTGTACTTCCTCCCTTACCAGCAAATGCATGTGACATTAAAACATACATTTAGATGATACAGCAGTCAGTTCAGTTTTGGGGGGAATGCAACTGAAGATCCTAATTCCCACATCAACAACTTTCTGGAAGTTTGCAGCACATTCAATTACAACCGAGCGGTAGAAGCAATGAGACTATGTGTGTTTCCATATTCCTTGAAAGACAGAGCTAAGGCTTGGCTACATTCACTACCAGTAGGTTCCATCACAACTTGGAACACTCTAGCCACCAAATTCTTTACAAAGTACTTTCCCCCAGCCAGAACTGTAAAGCTGAGGAATGACATTACATCCTTTGTGCAACATGACTCAGAATACCTCTGTGAAGCTTGGGAGATATACAAGGAATTGCTCCTGAAATGTCCTCACCATGAGATTGCAAAGTGGCTACAATTCCAAACCCTCTATAATGGATTTTCTAGACTGATGAGAACCACAATTGATGTTGTTGCTGGAGGAGCTTTAATGGCGATATGAGAAGATCAAGCCTAAGACTTAATTAAAGAAATGGCTAACAACAATTCTTTGTGGCCAACAGAAATAAACATGATTCAACGAATAATAGAAATCCACGAAGTCAAAGCCAACACATCAATGAATGCCAAGATGGAGCGAATGTGCAAATTCATGGAAACACTTAGCACGCAAGTTGTAAACATCGCTGGTGCCATAAGTTCACCATATGGAGGAGCACCAGAGGAAAATCAACATGATGAGATGGTGAATTATGTTAATAATTTCAATATACAGGGGAACAATCCATATTCCAGCACCTACAACCCAAGGTGGAGGAATCATCCCAATTTTATATGGAGCAACAATTCAGGCAAAAAAACAATCCACCACCCGAATTCCAACAGCAGAACAAAGGCCGAGAGTGTGAAAAAGAACCAGAAATATAAGAAATGGTTGTAGAGATATTCAAAAAGTAAGAAGCCAAGTACGATACTATGTTTCAATCCCAAGCATCATTCAATCAAAGCCAGCATCTATAAAGGCACTGGAAAATCAAATAGGACAACTGGCTAATGCTAAGAGTCACAGACCGTAAGGTACCCTTCCTAGCGACACAGAACCAAATCCTATGAACCGATGGAATGAGCAATGTCAAGCCATTACTTTGAAAAGCGGTACTGAAATCGTCAAAGTCATTGGAATCAAGGCATCCACTGGGGAAGTTCCAAAAGAAAGCAGCAAAGCAGAACCACAAATGGAGGAAAAAAAGACAAAAGAAAATGATCAAGAAAGATTCACTCCACATCCACCTTTTGCACAACGTCTTCAAAAAAGTAAACTAGACAAGCAGTTTACTCAATTCATTAAGATCTTTAAAAGGCTGCATATCAACATTCCATTTGTGGAAGTATTGGAACAAATGCCCAACTATGTCAAATTCATGGAAGATATTCTATCATGAAAGTGGAGGTTAGGAGATTATGAGACAGTAAAAATTGATAGAAGAATGCAGTGCCATCATTAAGAGGAAGCTTCCCCCAAAGTTGAAAGATCTTGGCAGTTTCACCATCCCTTGCACCATAGGAGAACATTACTTCAGTAAGACTTGGTGTGATTTAGGTGAAAGCATTAACTTATTGCCTTTGTCTATTTATAGGAAACTATATATTGGATAAGCAATGCCCATCTCAGTTACTCTACAGCTTACTGACAAATCACTCACATTTCTGAGAGCTGTAGTGGAAGATGTATTGGTTAAAGTTGATAAATTCATTTTCCCTGCAGATTTCATTATCCTTGACATGGAATAATACAACGATGTACCTATCATCCTCAAAAGACCATTTTTGGCTACAGTTCGAACTGTCATTGATGTTCAAAAAAGAAAACTAACCATGAAAGTGCAAGACCAAGAAGATACATTCAATGTTTTCAAAGCCATGAAATTCCTGAATTATGAAAAATAGGAGGATTGCTTCAGAATTGATGTTGTAGAAAGTATCATCCAGGTTACTGATGCAATGCAACTTCCTACGGATAAACTTGAAATTTGCATCACCAACATTACTGACAGTGAGCTAGATGATGAAATTCTGAAATGTGTCAACTATCTTGACAGACCATTTTGCTTCAAATTGACACCGTAAGTGGAAAGTTTAGAACTACAGAAAAATGAGTGAATCAAGCCTTAGATTGAAGAACCCCCACAGCTAGAACTAAAGCTACTTCTGAGCCATCTCAAGTATGTATTCTTAGGAAAATCTTCTGATTTACCTATGATTATTTCTTCATCTCTAACATTAGAGTAGGAAGATAATTTGCTGAGAGTGTTACGAAAACACAAGAAAGCCATTAGCTGGACTATAGGAGACATCTTAGACATTAGTCCATCATTTTGCATGCATCAACGGAGATTAAATCCAATCATAAAGTAGGACCTGAAGAAAGAAATTATCAAATGATTAGATACTGGCATCATCTACCCCATCTCTGACAGTACGTGGGTAAGTCCTCTGTAATTTATGCCCAAGAAAGGAGGAATTACTGTAGTCACAAATGAAAAGAACGAGCTGATTCCAACAAGAATGGTGACTAGATGAAGAGAATACATGGTCTACAGGAAACTGAACAAAACAACAAGGAAATATCATTTCTCGTTACCATCTATTGATTAGATGATAGACAGATTGGCAGGACATGAGTTGTATTATTTTCTGAATGGATACTCAGGGTATAATCAGATTGCCATCGCCCAGAAGATCAGGATAAAACCACTTTTACATACCCGTATAGTACTTTTGCTTTCTGCATGATGCCATTTGGATCATGTAATGCTCCTGCTACATTTCAGCGTTGCATGATGGCCATCTTCTCAGACATGCTGGAAAAAGTATGGAGCTTTTCATGGATAATTTCTCTGTATTTGGAGAATCGTTCGACCATTGCTTGTAAAATTTGGAAAAAGTGTTACAAAGATGCGAAGATACCAACCTAATACTCAACTAGGAGAAATGCCACTTCATGGTGCATGAAGGCATTGTCCTAGGACATTGGATCTCACAAAAGGGAATCGAGGTAGGCAAAGCAATGATAGAGACAATTGAAAAACTACCTCCACCATTATATGTCAAAAGAATTCAGAGTTTTTCGGATATGTAGGATTTTACAGGAGATTTATCAAAGACTCTCTAAGATTGCTAACTGCTATGTAATCTACTGGAGAAAGATGTGCCTTTCAACTTCACTAAAGAATTTCACGAAGATTTTAAGATCTTGAAATAAAAGCTTCTCTCTGCCCCTATCATAGTAGCACCAGACTAGACTCTTCCATTTGAGGTGATATGTAATTCTAGTGATTTTGCTGTAGGTACAGTTTTGGGACAATGCAAAGCAAAACTTTTCCATAGCATTTATTACTACATCATAACTTTGAATGAAGTACAACTCTACTACACAACAAATGAAAATGAGTTGCTTGTAGTTGTGTTTGCTTTTGATAAATTATGCTCCTATTTGCTTGGTCCCAAGGTGGTGGTCTACACAAATTATTTAGCAATCAAATACCTGATCGTGAAGAAAGATGCCAAACCTAGATTGATCTGTTGGGTGCTTCTGCTGCAAGAATTTGACATAGAGATCTGAATTATGAAAGGGATAGAAAACCAAGAGGAATATCACTTATCGAGGCTTAAGAATGGAGAAACAGCTAGCAATAAACTAACAATCAACGAAACTTTTCTAGGTGAACAGTTGTTTGCCATGAAACAGTAGGATGTCCCTTGGTATACTGACTATGTAAACTACATAATATCGGAAAAATAACCGTTGGAATGGACACATTAGCAACGGAAGAAATTCCTCAAGGAAGTCAAACACTATGTCAGGGATGAGCTGTACTTGTTCAAAGGAATGGACACATTAGCAACGGAAGAAATTCCTCAAGGAAGTCAAACACTATGTCGGGGATGAGCTGTACTTGTTCAAACGCTGATCAATTACTAAGACATTATGTTCCACATGAAGAGGTCAGTAGTGTCTGACAGTATTGTCATTCATCACTATACGGTGGACACTTCATCGGAAATAAAACTGTAGCCAAAGTCCTACAATCATGTTTGTTCTAGCCTACTCTGTTTAAAGATGCTTACTTATTTGCTCTTCAATGTGACAGGTGCCAGAGAACATGTAATATTTCAAAGAGAAATGAAGGACCTCTTCAAATGATTCAAAAGTGGTGATAAAATTCCTAAAAAAGCATATTTCCACTCGCTTTAGAACACCTCGGGCAATTATCAGTCATGGTGGCACATATTTCTACAATAGATACTTCGAAGCACTCCTATCCAAATACTGTTGGACAATTATGACCCATAACATCACTATTTGTACAGAACATGGTGTTCTTATACAAATTAACTATGTGACAAAGGAAAATGCTCTTTTATCATTTATAATTGGATTACCGGGATATATAAATTATAAAAGTCCATATGATTAGTACCGAATTAATAGGATATGAGACAATATTAATCCAAATAAGGTTTAATAATTAAATATCCTTAGTCGTATTTTTTTCGATACTGGACATCGATAATACGAAATAGGCTAGTATTACACTTGTGCGTGTTATGGAAGCGTAAAAGTATAGTTCTCATATATTTGGGTATTGGATACTCATGTAAGTGTAATAGAAGGTTCTGTTTACTGATGGTATGGAAACATCTTTGCTCTGGATAGACCATTCGGAATCCCATTGGTTGTATGACTATATGTCTATGGGAATCCGAATCAGGGTAGGTGTATTTGGTCTTAACCTGAGACTTGCATCGTAAATACTTGTGACAATCAGTATACCTTGGTTTGGTCGTCCAGGACTTTAACAGGTTCTGTGTTCGCCTCTTCTGGGTATAGTGAGAATCGTAGTGTATTGGGTGTGATGTCAAGATGGAAGTACCAGTTCAGTCATATGAAGATGATGATCACGTAGGATACGGAACTAGTACTCTTAAGTACTGCAGTCATCGGGATAATATGACTAGGTCATGATTATCCGATTATATAGACTAGTTACTACAGATCCGATATGTGCTTCGTACGGGGCAGACACAATTCTAGCCTCAGGCCTAGCATTTGACATCCGATACTGGATAGTAATACGCAATACTTAGTATACTACACCTGATAAAGAATATGTATATTCCATGTTGAATATATTTCTGGAGAATTGGGTAGGCACGGTGCTTTGCTAGAAGCCAACTATGTCTTGTAAATCGGTAAGAATGTGGTACCAGGTACGCACGTATTCGGATAGTACGATGACCGTATTTACTGCCAACATATATAGGGATCTCTTAGGTCGCTTCCCGAAGATTCACCGATGAGATTTGACTCGAATAAAATTAATCTGGGATTAATTATGAGAGAGAAAATTAATATGGGATTAATTACTGTAAGAATTAATCTGGGGTTAATTATCAGAGAAAAAATTAATTTGAGATTAATTAAGTCGAGAATTTATCTGGGATTAAATTTGTCGAGAAAAGATAACACGATTAATTTGGAATTAATCGGTAAAATAAATTTAATAGTTAAATTGGATTTTTCTATTTAATTTATTTAATAGGTTAATATAATATATTGGATATATTAATTGAAATCAGATTTCAACACGGAATTAAAACTGGATTTTAATTCAAGCAAATGAATTAAATTGGAATTAATTCGTAAGCGACTTCCGTAATAATTTTGCTAGGTAATATTATTTAGTTAAATTGGATTTAATTACGTTGCAACATAAAATTTATTTAATCAAATTCATTGAACCCGAGCCCGAAGTGTGTTGAGCAAGTGCACTTGAATTTTGAATTTAAAGTGGGGCCCACTTCACTTACATCATTAATCAACTTTTGGTGATGGAAGTGATTGATGGCTTTTGTTGGAAACTTGTCCAACACACTTTGCATTTCTTTTTTGGAAAAAGGATATACACCTCTTTAGTTTTTACTTTTGGTCATTGTTTTTAGAAAAAAAAAGAAACAAAAGTTCATTATCTTCCTCCTCTCTACCTCTTGGCCGAAACCTTCACCATTTGGAAGGGAAAATTTTCTTTCAAAATTTATTCTTTCTAGCACATAAAGGAGTAGATCAAGGTGATAGGGAAACTCACCCAAGTGTTGGAAACACTCAAGAAAGCTTGGATCTTCCACCTATATCCATGGAATTTTTGAAACTCATCCATTCATTGTAAGCACTCTTCCGCAACTTTGTGAATTTTCAAACACAAATCATTGTTAGAAGATATTGGCATGCTCTAGGAACACTTATAATTGGTGTCAGATCCTCTTAAGTTTGATTTGAAATTTTAGGGTTCATGGACTTTAATTTGGGAATTTATGCTTGGAGTATGTATTTTCATAAATTGATGGTTTGGTTGAGCTTGTAAGATGTTCAATTGGATTTGTACATTGTTGGATTTGTGATAAATTGATTAGATCAAAAATCCCTAATTCTTCATGCTTAACCGAATGCACCCTAGGAGTAGCTCATGGTGATTTTTTGAATTTTAACAATTAGATGTGTTAAATGGTATGAAATGAATCTTAGATGTTGATTTAATTAGATTGAAATCAAATTGAATGATTTTTGTATGCCTTTGTCGTGAGCCATGATGCATGTTATAAGATTGATTTTGCTTCAATTTGTGTTTGACATGAATTGGAAATGTTGAGCATGATTAATTGAATTAAATAGTGTTTTGGAAATATTAGATTAATTAATTAATTATGGAAATTACACTTGAATTGAATTAATTGTAATTTGGAATAATGAGTTAATTTAATTTATTGTATTTGGGCTTAATGGGCTTGGTTAGGCCAAGTTTGATTTAGGATAATTGGTTGTATCCAATTTGGCCTAAAACCATTTACATAAAGTCCAAATATGATAATTGGGCTTTTAATATTTTAATTGGGCCTAATGGGCCTAAATTGATTTTTGGCATAGGGTGATTCCTAATTGGGCCTTGGCATCTTGGGTTTGACCCATAATTGCCAAAGCCCATGCCTTAAGAATTAATTGAAAGCCCATTGGACTTTAATTGAATAGTATTGGATACTAATTGGGCTTTTGAGACCCATTAAGATTAGATTTGGAATCCAAGTCTAAAAAGCGCTATTGAAAGTGTAATTATTTAATTTGGAATTAAATATGAATTAGTATTGAATATAATTTAAATTGGACTTAAAATTGTAGTTCGATATAATTCAAGAATACGTACTTTGAGTATGCGCAAATCAAATCATTGTTCGAACATTGGATGGTCATTAATCAATGATTAATTAATTGGATTAGATTGATTGATAACATGCTTTGTATGAATACTTGGATGTATGAATGAATAATGTATATCAGATGGATATTATAAGGGTGAGGGTAATTTTGGAAATTATTGTAATAAATTTAGAATTTATTAAATTGGACCTGCGTGTCTAACCTATTATCTCTATTCTCTTTGTATTTCTGTTCTCACTAATTTCCCTCAATGTAATGAGGTTTCTTTATAAGTATTATGTAATTGGGTAGAAGTATAAATAGTGCTAGCGGGAGAGAGGAAATTGAGAGATTTATTCTAGGAACAAATTTTGTTATATATCCATCCGAATATCATTATTATTTTATTCGCACCTTATTATGCTTTTAGAATGTATGCTTAAGGGTGTATGATGCCACCTAATTAAAGATAATAAATTGGTTTCCAAATCGTGATAAAAACCCTAATTTTATATTAAGCGTTTTTCCTTCCATTGAGTGATTCTCTCTCAAGATCCAAGATTAACATTGGTTTGTTGGCCAAAGTCAAGACCTTTGTCCATCGCGGATGTTTTTTAATCATGAAGGTTTTGTTCCATATCGTACACCTTGGGCAAGTTGTGATTTGTTGGCCAAAGTCAAGGTCACTTCTTGTTCATCGGCCTCGATTACGAAGCTTTCCCACTGTCAATAGATCACGCTTAACTGGTTTCATTAAGCATATTGAACCAAAGCCAAGGCTTAGTTGGTTTAAAGGAAAAAGGTTAGGGAATATATCGGATATATTTGCATATATTGTATATATGTTTCGGACTTGGAAGTCCACCTACTGGATCTAGGAATTAGATGAAATCCAATTGATCTTAGAGATCTACCAAGTTAAGTTTCATACAACTTGTTGGCCAAAGTCAAGGTTATGTGTTATTTAACGAGATTCTAGCCAACTAGGAAACTAGGTTTCCCGAGTACTCCACAGAGGGTTAGAGGCTCGCTGAAAATTAGTGGGAGACAAGTATTAAATTTGTAATATCATTTAAATACTTGCCAATACGCGCTCATTTCCTTTTTCATCATTAATTGTTTATAAATATATTAGTTGGACTAATATTCAATTTTTGTTTTAATTGAACAGTTGGACTGTATTCAAACTACATCATTTATAATTGGTTATATAATTGGATTATAGTAATCAATATATTTGAATTTAACCAATCAAATCGTAGTTAATTATTTAATTAGACAATAATAATCATTATATTTCATTATACCCGAAATTATTGATTGGATAGTTGGACTATTGGAATCAAGATAACTGAAAGATTAGCGTTTAAAACATAATCCTTAGTGAAAATATCTTTAAGCGACTTCAATTTTCAGATTTGGAATAGAACCTCAAGATAGTCCTAGGAGCCGAGAAGTTACTTTATTTGATAGAGTGACATCTCGGGTCTAAGCCCAGAGTTGAGAAAATAGTAGAACATGAGTTTTGGAAGACTCATAGTGATGATAACTTTAGTGCTCAATCTGTTATGCTTGCCGCAAATACTCTTTAATTTTATCGTCAAAACTAAGGATTAGATCCTTATATCATGATGTTGAAATTGAAGGATCTTCATAGATCTATTCTTAGTTCTTAGAAGTAATAATTGCAAACGTAAATTCTTGGAGAGTTAATGGCTATGCTCAAGGAGACAGAGCTAGAGCTTACAAAAAGGCAAGAAGCGCAAGGTGCATCTTACTTTTACATCCCATAAGGTCTAGCCTTGGCCGAAGACTTCTAAATATGTGAAAAGAGGAAAAGGAAAAATCGTCACAGTCTTCTAGGAAGACAAAGGACATATCCCAAGATGTCTGCCTAAACTGTGGCAAACGGGCTCATTAGAAGCGTGACTGTCGTATGGACAAGGCAGACCTGAAGGAAGTGAAGAATGGCAAGGCTCTGACTTCATGTATGTTTGTTATAAACATGTCCACTGCTGGTTTTAAATTTAGATTTTAGATACTGGATGTGGTACATAAATGCATGTACTGATGTGTGAGATCTACTGATTAGCAGGAAACTGGCTTTAGATGAGATCGAACTGCGAGTCAGAAACGGGACGGGAGTCGCTGTTTTGGCCATAGAAACCCAATTTTTGGAACTGCCCTTTGGCCATGTACTTAAATTAGGAAACTATTATAATGTATCTAGTTTGACTAGGAATATTAGATATGTATCTAGTTTAACCAGTTGCGAGTATACTTTTATATTCAAGAACACTAAGTGTTTTATTTATAAAGATGATATTGAGATAATCATATTAGATGTGAATAACAGAATTTGTATTTAGAATATAAATGAATCTCAGACATATAAATATGACAAACAAAAGCTCGAACTTTATAAATCTATTGAGACTTAAAAGTGGCATTGTTTTCTGGGATGCATTAACAAGACTCGTATATCCAAAATTTCGAAGAGTATATACTATGACGGATTTGATTCTAATTCAAATGATATCTACTAATCTATTTTATTAGGCAAAGCGCCTAAAACACCTTTTACTTGGTAAAAGTGAAAGTGCCACCGATCTGTTAGCCCTCGTTCATAATGACTTAAGTGGCCCATGTCTAGCTAGGCTAGAGGTGGATATGAATACTTCGTAACCTTTACGAATGTTGCATTGCGTTACGGTTATGTGTATCTTATGAAACACAAGTTAGAAACTTTTGAGTAATTCAAAGAGTTTCGACATGAAGTAAGAATACAGACCGGTAAAAATATTAAAAAATTTACGGTCGGACTATAGTGTAAAATACCTAAACATATAAGTTTCTCAATTACTTGAAAGAGTACGGTATTCTTTCACAGTGGACTCCTTCCCGGACACCTCAATTTGACGGTGTGTACGAACAGGGAAATCGAACTTTGTTGGAAATGGTAAGGTTTATGATGAGTCCCTTTGAGCTACTAATTTCCTTCTAGGGATATGCATTAAACAGTGCAATACTTATTTTGAATAAATTTCCATGAAAATCTATTAGACAGACTTTATATTGGATATGAACAGGAAAGAAACCGGGTTTCTCATTCCTCAAGATTTGGTAATGTTGGGCATAAGCTAAATGTTTGGATGGTACCAAACTAGAACCTCAATCGGATAAGTGCCTATTTGTAGGTTGTCCTAGGGAAACCAAAGTATAATACTTTTACAACTCACAAGATAATAATGAAATTGTTACTTTCCATGCGATTTTCCTAAGAGGAATACCTATATGCAGTGGTAAGTGGGAGGAAAGTAGAACTCGATGAAAATCGGAGTAATATTAGTCCAGACACTGAGTTTTCTTGGAACACCAACAGTTCATCATGGATGAAACTACACCAATAATCTTCGAATACACAAGAACCGCATACGTCGAAGAGAGTCAGAAAATAACCTATGAGGTATGGGATTCTGATCTCACCTAATATCGAAATCAATCTTATTGAGGAACCCGAACCGGCTACGTATGAGGAAGTGATACAAGGTATTGACTCCTATTATAGTAAAGTGTCATGAAGTTTGAAATAGATTCCATGTATACAACTAAGTTTGGACATTGGTTGATGTACCAGAAGGCATTGTGCCTATTGGTACTATATGAGTCTTGAAGGAAGATGTACATGGATGGCAACATATAAATGTACATAGCTAGGCTTGTACAGAAAGGGTATCATCAACGACATTGTTTCAACTGCGAAGAAAATTTTTAATCTATTGCCATGATTAAATCCATTCGGATAATGCTTGCTATTATTGCATATTTCGTTTACGAAATATGGCAAATGGATGTAAAAAAAAAATCACTTTCCTTAACGGAAACCTTTTAGAGGATGTTTATCAACATCTTGACGGTTTTGTCGTACCAAAAAAAGCAAATAAGGTTTGCAAGTTAAATCAATCCATTTATGGATTGAAGCAAGTATTGAATTCTTAGAACCATCGTTTTGATGTAATCATAATGGTATATGATTTAATTCAAAACGAAGATGATTCTTGTGTACATAAGAAGGTCAGTGGTAGCGCACTGACAGTGATTGTCCTATATAATTATGATATATTATTTCTTGGAAATGAAAATCCCATAATGCAATTGGCGAAAGCTTGGCTTTCATGAAAATTCTCCATAGAATACTTGGGAGAGGCAACATTTATTCTACGAATAATGATCTACTGGGATAGATCTAAAAGTTGTTGGCACTCTTCGAGAACTCGTACATTGAAAATATGTACATGACCTGGTGTCTCATATACTTTGTTAAGAACATCCTTAAGTATCTTAGATGAACTAAGGATGATTTCTTAAGCTATGGAGAAGAAGAACTTGAAGTGCATGGGTTTACCGCTGCAAGTTTCCAAACCGAAAAAATGATTGTAAGTCGCAATAAGGGTACTATATAGTTTGAATAACGGAACAGTGAGCTAGAAATCTTCCAAGTAAGATACTGTTGCCGAATAAACAACAAAAGCAGAATATTACTACAGCTGAGGTAGCAAAATAAGCATTTTAGATCTATAATATTCTTAATTAGATTAGGAGTAGTTCTGTTAGCAGCTAAGCTAGACTACAACACGGGCTGAGGAACCACGGTCTCATCAACGATCCAAGTATGTACTTCAACTATTTCATCTGATTCATAAGATCATACTTCGTGGCGATGTGATGATCTAATAAATCGCATCAGATCATAACCTTACAAATCCGCTGACAAAAGTTATTTCTCATTAGAAGATTGAGCGACCTGTACATAGTTCATGTGTAGGACACTTGAGTGATTGGCTATAGGCCAAGTGGGAGATTGTTGGACAATTATGACCCATAGCATCACTATTTGTACAGAACATAATGCTGTTATACAAATTAAATATGTGATAAAGGAAATTACTCTTTTATCATTTGTAATTGGATTACCGGGATATATAAATGATAAAAGTCTATATGGTTAGTCCAAGATTAATAGGATATGAGACAGTATTAATCCAAATAAGGTTTAATCATTAAATATCCCTAGTCGTAGTATTATCGAGACTTGACATCGGTAATACGGAATAGGCTAGTATTACACTTGTGCGTGTTATGGAAGCTTAACGACATAGTTCTCATATATTTGGGTATTGGATACTCATGCAAGTGTAATAGGAGGTTCTGTTTACCGATGGTACGGAAACAGCTTCGCTCTGGATAGACCCTTCAGAATCCTATTGGTAGTATGACTATGTGTCTATAGGAATCCGAATCAGGGTAGGTGTATTTGGTCTTAACCTAAGACTTGCATCGCAAATACTTACGACAATCAGTATACTTTAGTTTTGGTCGTCCGGGGCTTTAACAGGTTTTGTATAAGCCTCTTCTGGGTATAGTGAGAATCGTAGTGTATTGGGTGTGATGTCAAGATGGAAGTATGATCACGTAGGATACGGAACTAGTACTCTTAAGTACTGCAGTCATCGGGATAATATGACTAGGTCATGATTATGCGATTATAGAGACTAGTTACCAGAGATCCAATATGGCTTCGTACGGGACAGACACAATTCCAGCCCATGCCTAGCATGTGATATCCGATACTGGATCGTAATACGCAATACTTAGTATACTACACCTGATAAAGATTTTGTATATTCCATGTTGAATATATTTCAGGAGAATTGGGTAGGCACAGTGCTTTGCTAGAATCCAACCATGTCTTGTAAATCAGTAATAATGTGGTACTAGGTACGCACGTATTCGGATAGTCCAACGACCGTATTTACTGCCAACATATCCAGGGATCTCTTGGGTCTCTTCCCGAAGATTCACCGATGAGATTTGACTCGGACAAAATTTATCTAGGATTAATTATGAGAGAGAAAATTAATCTGGGATTAATTACGGTAAAAATTAATCAGGGATTAATTATCAGAGAAAGAATTAATCTGGGATTAATTACGTCGAGAATTTATCTAGGATTAAATTCGTCGAGAAGAGATAATGCGATTAATTTGGAATTAATCGGTAAAATAAATTTAATAGTTAAATTGGATTTTTATATTTAATTTATTTAATGGGCTAATATAATATATTGGATATATTAATTGAAATCGGATTTCAACGCGTAATTAAAATTGGATTTTAATTCAAGCAAATGAATTAATTTGAAATTAATTCATATGCGACTTCCGTAATAATTTTACTAAGCACTATTATTTAATTAAATTGGATTTAATTACGTCGCAATGGAAAATTCGTTTAATCGGATTAATCGAACCCGAGCCCGAAGTGTGTTGAGCAAGCCCACTTGAATTTTGAATTTAAAGGGGGCCCATTTCACTTACATCATTAATAATTTTTGGTGATGGAAGTGATTGATGGCTTTTGTTGGAAACTTGTCCAACACAGTTTGCATTTCTTTATTGGAAAAAGGATATACACATTTTTGGTTTTTACTTTTGGTAATTGTTTTTAGAAAACAAAAAAAAAAAAAAAAAAAATCACTCTCTTCCTCCTCTCTACCTCTTGGCCGAAACCTTCACCCTTTGGAAGGGAAAATTTGCTTTCAAAATTTCTTCTTGCTAGCACATAAAGAAGTGAATCAAGGTGATAGGGAAACTCACCCCAAGTGTTGGAAATTCTTAAGAAAGCTTGGAGCTTTCACTTACATCTATGGAATTTTTGAAACTCATCCATTCATTGTAAGTACTCTTCCGTAACTTCTTTGAATTTTCACACACAAATTACTCTAAGACGATCTTGGAATGTTCTAGGAACACTTACAAATACGAATTTACTCATAAAGTTGCCACTGCCTACCATCCGTAGTCAAATGGACAGGTTGAATTTTCATACAAGGAGATTAAAATATCCTTGAAGAGAACTGTTGGATCAACAAGGAATGACTAGTCTACAAAACTGGATGACATATTATGTACCTATCGGACAGCTTACAAACACCCATCAGTATGTCCCCATATCGAATGGTATTTGGAAAAGTGTGCCATCTACTAGTGGAACTTGAACACAAAACGTATTGGGCACTGAAGAAGTTAAATCTTAATCTACAAATATCAGGAGAGAAAATGCTCCACCAACTCAACAAATTGAAGGAATTTCTTCTACAAGCTTATGAGAATGCCATAATGTACAAAGAAAAGACCAATAAATGGCATGATAAAAAATAGTACGCAGACAACTAGAACAAGGGAAGCAAGTGTTGTTATACAATTCACTGTTGAAATTTTTCCCTAGAAAGCTAAAATCAAAGTGGTCATGTCCATTTTTGATTACTCAGGTGTTACTGATAAGTGGTAAATAAATCACTATTTCCCACTTTTTTAACTTAATATTTTGTATAGTTTCTTGCGTTCTGTGAATATTTTGAAGTGTTTTGTGGTATTTTATAGATAAATAAAATAAAAGGACTCTTTGGAGGCAAATCGGGGCCAAAATAGTGGAAAATGGATAAAAAGGGTACAAATATAAATTTCCAGCTAAAATGCGATGTTTTGCTAAAATACGCCATGCTCAAATGTTCAGTTTGCTAATATGCACCGAATTCAGTAATATGTGTTGGGACACGTGTCACATAACATGCTACGCAATGTGGCTCCAAGCCGATAATTGAGTTAATCATTCAGCCGATGCCACGTGTCGCCATTTTGGGAGCCATCCACCACATGCTGCAAATCAAATGCGCATCGTGGTGAGCAAGGTTGTACGAGTCGCGATGTGTGAAGATAAAATTTTTCTATAAATAGAGGCCAAAGTTTCATTTGTAATTCATGCTTTCTTCTAAGGAATTCCTTAAGAATACTAAAAAGATTGTATTTTGTTTGTTTACTTATAGTGTTCAGTATTTAATTTTCTCATTAACGCTTTCTTTTATTTACTTTTCAGTCTTTACTTTCAGTATTTAATTTCATTTACTTTTACGCAATAGTACTTTCATTTCTTTACTTTTTAGTTTTTTTAATTTTCAGTATTGCTGGGGTGAAAGGTAAAGCTTTTATTACTAATATTTAGAAGTAATAAAAGTGGGTCCTCTAACTCCAACATTTTCTTTAATTGTACTTTTCCCTTTTTAATTTCCAGCGTTTACTTTCCATCATTTTCAGCATTTACTTTCCAACATTTAATTTATGTCATTTAGTTATTTAGGTTTTTACTAGTCTTAGATATATGTGGTAACTAAACCTGTTATCTGGGGTTGGGATGAATTCCAATATCACTGGCTTATAAGGGGTTATTTTACGGTTTGGGAAATATAAAGGTTTATTTATTGAGCCTTAATCTTAATGCTTCTTGTTAACTGGCCATTAATAAGATTGATCTGGTAAACTTAAAACGAACTTGGAAAAGAGATTTTGGGTTTAAGACCATAGATTTAATAGCTCACAATCTTCCTTGAAGATAGATAACCTTTTAATAGATTTCCTTACAGGATAAGAATATACCTGTCGGGCGGGGATAGCCATAATTGGAACTTAATCTTAATGAATTTAGATAACTCGGTTGTAACATCCCCGATCTGGGAGATGTTACCGGTAGGGGATAGTTGTACTAACCCCATAAGCCTCTAACTTTCTGACTGTATTTAAAACTATTCTAATGCAATGTCACGCATGTAGACTATAACTCAAACATTGTAAAGTATTTTTATTTCTTAAAAATTCATACTTAAAAACATTTCTTCATACAATACTTTAATAGACTCTTTTAATGACCAACACAACTCAAATGCATACAAATTATGCTTTATGACTCAATGCTGGTGGACTCCAACCCTGGTGACTTCATCAGTATCAATCCTCCCGAGTCTGTCCTCTTGGAATCCCGACAAAACAGATAAAACTGGTGGGGGGGTTAGATCGCTATACGATCTAAGTGAGCAGACAAAAATTGAAAACTGAAGTAATAGTCTTTTAACTTTCAAAATCATAGTTTCAAATATCTTTTGTAGAAACTGCGTTTTTGAAAAGTTCATTTTTCTAAAAACTGTCTTTAAAACACTGAATTCTGAAAACTCTTTACTAAAGTCTGATTTCTGAAATCTGAATACTGAAAATCTTAAAAATTTATACTAGAGATCTGGAAATTGAAAACTTCTTATTCAAATCTTATTTATGAAAACTATATACTGAAAACTGAAAATACTTGATGCCCAAGACAACAGCTCAACTGCGGCATCCCTGAAAACTAATGGTACTCGATGCCTAGGACAACAGCTCAACTTCGGCATCTCTAAGGCTGGTGGTGCCCTACGTCCAGAATAACAGCTCAACTGGCAACGCAAAGCTCTACACCTAGGACAACAGCTCAACTGGTAGTGTATCCACCACTTGGGACCAGGTACACGATCCTAACCCGCCATCCTGGCCCTACATGTGCACATGTTCTCTGTATCCGTCAATTCCAACTGTAATAGTTACATACTGGGGTGAGGTTTTAACTCATGCCCCGAAAACAAAACACAAAACATATTTTGAAAACATGAAACTCAAACTGAATATCTTTCTCTATAAAACTTCTTCAATTAAGCTAAATCATGTATGATATAAAAATAAACTTGGCTAACGCCCTAATTATTGAAAAGTAAGTATGACTGAAGAAATTATGAAATAAAAATCAAGGAAAAGAAAAAGTGTCCACTCACTAATTTAGAAACTGGCTGCATCTACTTCACGATGTCGAAATGAGTTGCGGTTACTGTCGATAATCTATAATCAATAAACTTTATCAGAATATAAGTTGTTAGATATGTTTCCGATCAATAAATAGAATATACAATGCATGCATACTTGACTTTGCTGAGTTAATAACTGATAATCGTGGTCTAAAAATTTTTACGGACTGAGGTTTGAAGTTACACTAGTGCGGAAAGAGAAATTTAGATTCTATTGGTCGCTAAGAATTCACTGCTCAACACCCACTTTGAAAATTCACTGTCACTAATCGGGAATGAATCTGAAGCTAGAATTTTATTAGAATGGTCCTTAATGTATGTAGTTTATGATGGTTTTTACGGATCTTGATTCCGACTTCAGGGACTCACGTTATAAGCTCAAGTTCAAGAGTTGTTCACCAAAAAACACTGAGCACAGGGGCTGCAGGTTGCCCAATTTCACAAATTCGGCCTGGTCTCATCTTTAGTACAAAAATTCTAAAATTTAGTTATGTTACGCCTCTATGTGTCTATTTTACCCAGAATTTTACATTTTATTAATCGTACTTATAAAACTCAAGTTACGAGCGTCCAAGCACAGGCTGTCCGAAATGGGACAGAATTGACTTCACTCTCTAACTCCTTTATCTCACCATCTTATTAGCATTTCTTATTACACTCAAAACAAGCTATTATCCAGCATCATTAGATCAAAAATACACTTCCCCAACATATCCATAAAAATCATCAAAGACTTTAATTTCTATCAATCTTCAAGTTTTCAACCCAAGCAAATTAAACTTATGTTATATCTTTTTCTTATATATGAAACACAATAATTTATTAGCCAATCATCAAAGATAACTCCCCCAATCAAGCTAATGAAATTTGGCCCTTACCCATTCTTACACCTTAACATATTTCAACCAAAAACTATTCTAAACAACTCCAAAGCAAGTATAGATGCTCAATTTTTTGCTCAACATCCCCAAACTACAAAGCCCCAATTTCGTAGGGTTCCTTAGTGTGAGATTCAAATGATGAATGAATGCTTATTTTCCAAAATAAGAAGAAGAAAAATGAAGAGGAAGCTTACTTGACTAATAAAAACATGAGAACTTTTCACCATTCTTCTCAAAATTTGCTTGAGTAAGAAAAGATGGAAAACTTGTTGTGGAGTTGCTCCCCACATTTTTTTAGCCTTTTAGGGGGATGAGTGAATAGTATTCTATTTAAAGAAGAGGGGATGATTTGTATGTTGTAATTGGGTGGTCCACTACTTGCCACATCACCCAAATTCTAGCAAATTCCCGAACTTACTGTAGCAGTTGCGGTAATTGCAATTTTTGACCCATTTCTGGTCTATATTTGGGAAAAGTTTCAATTCGGAAGTTTAGCTCTCGGTCTTAGCCTTTTTGACGATATAAAATTCATAAAAATTGGAGATCGTACGAAAACGTTAGAGCCCGATTACTAAAGACTATTCGGAACAAGTTGTAAGCTAAGTTCCGCGTCGAAATTTCTAGGGATTTACCAAATGCCATTTATTTCAGCACGTACTTGCTTCAACAAATTCATATCAAGTATTATACCTTCGTACTGTAATGATCATCAAATTATGGTAAAGTACAAGTCGCCGAGGTCACCGAATGTTACAAATTCCCCCCCCCCCCCCTTAAATAGGGTTCGTCCTCGAATCCTCTTTAAAACCAAAAACTAGTAGCTAATCTAGATCTATGATTCTTAATACTAAAAATCTTACCATAAGCTATTTAAGTCACATGTTGTTTCTTAGACCACTAACTTACAACCATCTATATACTCATCCTTGACTTCGCTTCATCAACTGCATTGTAACCTTGAAGGTACTCTATTTCTCACTAAGCTTTAATTGCCGATAGGTCCTGTTCTGCCAAGGTTTCCTTTTTCTGGCTAACTGTGGAGCTTTGAACTTTATTGCGCAGAGTTAGATCTTTCATATTTTTCTTGCTTAGTAGTGTTATTTACCTAATGGTTTTTGTACTAAGATAGTTGCTTTTGGGTAACTTCTTTGATGGTTCTTCACAGTTTGCTAATGACTTAGAGGCAAGGTTCTTATATTGAGCTTAACCATATATATAATTTTACTTAAACTGTATTCTCTGATTCGATGTCGATACTGGTGATTCGGTTCTGGCTACCATTGATGTTTAGCTTATATTTTTACTTCTGTCCCTACTACGAATTTGAATATGAAATTCTTAACTTAATCTCCACACCTGGTTAGGATCTCCCTATTTATCCTTTCCCTTATTGTAATAAAATTATTTCCTCGGTTCTATACTATATTATACTTCTTCCAAACCATACCTCGTGGTTTGGTCAACTTAGATTATGGTTGGAAACCTTTTATGATTATGTGACCAAAAACTACAGTGTTGTTTCTTACTTTTGTCTGTACTTATTAAGTATTTTCTTATGATTAGGAAAGGTAGGAACTAGTCTTGAGGTCTTTCTGTTACGATGTTTCGGTGATATATACTTTTTGCCTAAGATTCTCATGTATATTTGTCTAGTGTCTCTTTATACAATGAGTACCACTGCTAAAACTCTTCTAACTTAACATTTCTAACTTTACTCCTAATCCTTTTCATCAATCAATCACTTTGCATTATATTCAAGTCTTTCTAGAAGCGTACTCTCTAACAAGTTCCTTATACTGTCTCTTTACCCTTACTGTAGCTTGACTCTCTGCAGTTTCTACGTTCTTTCTCTGGGTACTACTATAATCTCTTTACTATCTTTCCTAAGGGGCTCATTTTTGCATGAAGGTTTCTTTCTTATATTAGTTTCTCAAGTCCTTACTCTTTAACTCTCTTGAAAACTTTAATTACTTTGACTACTAAGAGTATCTTCTACTAAATTTTGATCCATACACTACTCTCTACTTAAAATCCTTTCTTCCCAGTACCATGAAATTCTTTATAGGTTGTTCAGTATGCTTTTACCAATCGTTCTCCATAATCCTTTGTACTTCTAATATCTCTACCTACTTGAAGGTTCCTTGTCTCTATAAAGGTTTTCGGCACTTAGCTTAACTTATTGTAACATTGGACCTTCTTATCTCATGATTTGTGTCTTTATTTCTTTGGATTCATCACTTGGTTGTCGATTCATCTCATGATTTGTCTGATCTATCAATTACTCTTCTTTACTGGTTCTTTTCTTTACTAAGCTCTAGGGTCCCACAACTACCATCGATTCTTTACTTTATTATTTCCTCATTATGTTATCTTCGTGCCCAAATACACTGAATATCCTTGTTACTCCTCATATTTATCATACCATTTACATGTCCTATTTCCTTACTATATTCCTTACTACGATAACCGTGAATCATTCTTTTTTCCCCTTAAATCTCAACCTCATTTTTCTTGCTATAAACCTTGATTATATCACTTACCCTATCATCCATACTCTTACTCTTATCACTTTTTTAAATATCTCTAATTTCACATGTCTATTCTTATATTTCTTCACGTATCTCTGCTGACTCAGACTTATCTATGGGCTCTACAATATTTGATCTATTTGTGAACTTTTACTAGTCTAACAAGCCTTACTCTAACTTTCCTTAAATCTTTGAGCTACCTTGGGTTTTCTTCTTTATATCCTCGAAACTTCTTTGATTTTTTTTTCTAGGTGGTCTACCTTCCAAGGTTCTTCCATTTCTTGAATTCGACTCCCGTCGAGTTTTCTTACGGTTCCTATACTCATGTTGTTAAGAACTACTTATCTCATTGGTTTTTTTTTTCCTTTACGCCTCGGGAAGCTTCTTCATCCTTATTCTAGTACTTTATGTCTTGATGAAGCCTATTGCTCATGTAGGATGGGTATGGATAAACTCAATTAGGATAACTTCCTTAACTGGTATCTCGAAGGAGTGAGGATCTGGGTAGGTCGGGGCTTTATATATTGGATTCCTTGAATAGGGAAACTAACTATTGTTTCTATCTTCATTCATCTTGCTTGCCTACAAGTCTAGGTTCGAGAAATCTTAAATCTTTATATTTCTATGGCATTTTGTATTTATTGGAAAGTTCCACAATCGACCTTGGCTTTCTTACTTCCTCCATCTTATAAAGGTCTTTGATATTCGAGGGAACTTGCTACCTACACGAGATGATTTCAGAGATATTGGATCGACTTGGAGGAATTATTCTGAGGAAGAAGGGTATCTCTCTTAAGGAAAAGAACCATTACTTAGATCTATTCGGCTTTTATTCAGTTTTAGTCTTGCTACTCTCTTCTTTACTATAAGCTCTTGTATTTGTCCTTCATTATCTAACTTCGTGCCTCTGATTCTTACTACTCTGGGTTTGACATTTCTTTATATATCTGTTTTCGTTCCTCAATCTCTATTTGCTTTTGATTACTTGGATATCTTTATTTTGTCTTTTACTTTTCTTTCTAACTTTTTCTTTCTCTTTCTATTTCTCCTTGGTGGATACTTATGGAATTTTGTTACCAATAGGGAATACTTGAAGATCATTAGTTCAGCTTGAAGGAGTGTTCTGAGAAGAGAATAGATCTTACTTCTAGGCACTCTATTACTTGTTCAGACTTTTCTATTCTCTTGCATATACCTGGGTATGTTCTCAAAATCTTTCTACTTTATTCCATCTCCTTACTATTCTCATCTCTGGCTACTTATACTTTTGTATAGCTTCTATACTTTCTTATAGCTTTCCTTTCTCACTCCCTTGATAACTTTACTTAAAATATTACTGTCTGTTTCCATAGCTCGTTTATTCTTCTGATGTTGAATCGGTATAAATTCAGGATTATTTCTTAACTTGTATCTAGAACGTACATATCCTTACAAGGAATACTACTTAAGCAATCTAAGAAGGCTTACTAACCTGTCTATGGAGCTTTGAGGATGTACTCGAGGATCGGATACTAGAGAGGTAGTGCCTCATATACGAGTATCCCGGACATACTGCGTCTACAAGTCCCAAGCACTCTTTCAACTACAGTCACTGACTCCCTAGACCATGCTCTGATACCATCTTTGTAACACCCCGATCTGGGAGATGTTACCGACAGGGGATAGTTGTACTAACCCCATAAGCCTCTGACTTTCTGAATGTATTTAAAACTATTCTAATGCAATGTCAAGCATGTAGACTATAACTCAAAAAATGTAAAGTATTTTTATTTCTTACAAATGCATACTCAAAAACATTTCTTCATACAATACTTTAATAGACTCTTTTAATGGCCAACACAACTCAAATGCATACAAATACTTTGACTTTGAACTGGACTCTTATGCTTTATGACTCAATGCTGGTGGACTCCAACCCTGGTGACTGCATCAGTATCCATCCTCTCGAGCCTGTCCTTCTTGAATCCCTATAAAACAGATAAAACTGGTGGGGGGGGTTAGATCGCTATACGATCTAAGTGAGCGGACAAAAACTGAAAACTGAAGTAATAGTCTTTTAACTTTCAAAATCATAGTTTCAAATATCTTTTGTAGAAACTGCATTTTTGAAAAGTTCATTTTTCTAAAAACTATCTTTAAAACACTGAATTCTGAAAACTCTTTACTAAAGTCTGATTTCTGAAATCTGAATACTGAAAATCTGAAAGATTTATACTAGAGATCTTGAAATTGAAAACTACTTATTAAAATCTTATTTATGAAAACTATATACTGAAAACTGAAAATACTTGATGCATAAGACAACAGCTCAACTGCGGCATCCCTGATAACTAATGGTACTCGATGCCCAGGACAACAGCTCAACTGCGGCATCTCTGAGACTGGTGGTGCCCTATGTCCAGGACAACAGATCAACTGGCAACGTAGAGCTCTACACCTAGGACAATAGCTCAACTAGCAGTGTAGCCACCACTAGGGACCAGGTATACGATCCTAAGCCGCCATTCTGGCCCTACATGTGCACATGTTCTCTATATCCATCAATTCCAACTGTAATAGTTACATACTGGGGTGAGGTTTTAACTCATGCCCCGAAACCAAAACACAAAACATATTTTGAAAACATGAAACTCAAACTAAATATCTTTCTCTATAAAACTTCTTCAATTAAGCTAAATCATGTATGATATAAAAATAAACTTGGCTAATGGCCTAATTGTTGAAAAGTAAGTCTGACTGAAGAAATTATGAAATAAAAATCAAGGAAAACAAAAAGTGTCCACTCACTAATTTAGAAACTGGCTGCATCTACTTCATGATGTCGAAGTGAGTCGCGGTTCCGGTCGATAATCTATAATCGATAAACTTTATTAGAATATAAGTTGTTAGATATGTTTCCGATCAATAAATAGAATATACAATGTATGCATACTTGACTTCTCTGAGTTAATAACTGATAAGCGTGGTCTACGAATTTTTACGTACTGAGGTTTGAAGTTACACTCGTGCGGAAAGAGAAATTTAGATTCTACTAGTCGCTAAGAATTCACTGCTCAACATCTCATTTTGAAAATTCACTATCACTAACCGGGAATGAATCTGAAGCTAGAATTTTAATAGAATGATCCTTAATGTATATAGTTTATGATGGTTTTTACGGATCTTGATTCCGACTTCAGGGACTCACGTTATAAGCTCAAGTTCAAGGGCTGTTCAGCAAAAAAAAACTGGGCACAGGGGCTACAGGTTTCCCGACTTCAACAATTCGATCCGGTCTCATCTGTAGTCCAAAAATTCTGAAATTTAGATATATTACACCTCTATGTGTCTCTGTTACTCAGAATTTTACGGTTCATTAATCAGACTTATAAAACGCAAGTTACGAGCGTCCAAACACAGGCTGTCCGAAATGGGACAGAATCGACTTCACTCTCTAACTCCCTTATCTCACCATCTTATTAGCATTTCTTTTTACACTCAAAACAAGCTATTATCCAGCATCATTAGATCACAAATACACTTCCCCAACATATCCATAAAAATCATCAAAGACTTTAATTTCTATCAATTTTCAAGTTTTCAACCTAAGCAAATTAAACTTATGTTATATCTTTTTCTTATATATGAAACACATTAATTTATTAGCCAATCATCAAATATAACTCCCCCAATCAAGCTAATGAAATTAAGCCCTTACCCATTCTTACACCTTAACATATTTCAACCAAAAACTATTCTAAACAACTCCAAAACAAGTATAGATGCTCAATTTTTTGCTCAACATCCTCAAACTACAAAGCCCCAATTTCGTAGGGTTCCTTAGTGTGAGATTCAAATGATGAATGCATGCTTATTTGCCAAAATAAGAAGAAGAAAAATGAAGAGGAAGCTTACTTGACTAATAAAAACATGAGAACTTTTCACCATTCTTCTCAAAATTTGCTTGAGTAAGAAGAGATGGAAAACTTGTTGTGGAGTTGCTCCCCACGTTTTTTTAGCCTTTTAGAGGGATGAGTGAATAGTATTCTATTTAAAGAAGAGGGGCTGATTTGTATGTTGTAATTGGGTGGTCCACTACTTGCCACATCACCCAAATTCTAGCAAATTCCCGAACTTACTGTAGCAGTTGTGGTAATTGCAATTTTTGACCCATTTCTGGTCCATATTTGGGAAAAATTTCAACGCGGAAGTTGCAGCTCTCGGTCTTAGCTTTTCGGTGATATAAAATTCATAAAAATTGGAGATTTTACGAAAAAGTTAAAGCCCGATTACTAAAGACTATTCGGAATGAGTTGTAAGATAAGTTCCACGTCGAAATTTCAAGGGATTTACCAAATGTCCCAAATGCCATTTTTTTTTAGCACGTACTTTCTTCATCATAATTCATATCAAGTATTATACCTTCGTACTGTAATGATCATCAAATTCTGGTGAAGTACAAGTCGCCGAGGTCACCGGATGTTACATCGGTTGACATATGAATATGATTAATTGGGTTATACTGGGTATTTGTGTCTGACCATCGGATGAGGCTTTTGTATATTTTCATGTTCAAGGTTAATAAACTGATATATTACATAAAAGTAAGTTAACCACTTCATCTTTAAAAGATATTGGAAAGATTCACAACCCTAGATAGTTTAATAATATTGAATTTTCCTCAATCTATTTTCTTGTTTTAATTTTAAAGTCATCATCCAATCAAACAACCAATCTATTAGATACTTGTATTAATTTGGCTTCATAAATTAATAGCTTAGGTATTAATTCCTCGTGGGATCGATACTTTTTATACTACTTGAATGATATGTGCGCTTGCATTATACACGTTTGATTACTCTAGTCAAGTTTTTAGCATCGTTGACGGGGACTTATTTATCTTTCACTATTAGTTTTGGAGTTAGATACCTTACTTGTATCTAATCTACTTTTACTTTGTATTTCTATTTTCTTGTGTTTTAGGTTCTTAGACACTACATGAGACGAACCAGAAGCTTTGAAATTTGACCGGTTGACCCAGAGATTGAAAGAACCATCAGACAATTGAGAAACGGAAAGGCGAGAAGGCCAAGAAGAAATCAGCAACATGGAACCTGAACCTTTGGAGGTTACACAACCAATTCCTATTCGAGACAGAACTATTCCGGTGGTTGACTACTTCATTTCCTGTATTTTACTTCCTCTATTGCCAGAAAGATGCGTGTGACATCAAAATATGCATTCAGATGATTCAACAGTCAGTTCAGTTTCGGGGAATGCAACTAAAGATCTCAATGCCCATATCAGAAACATCTTGGAAGTTTGCGGCAGTTTCAATTACAACCGAGCAGCTGAAGAAGCAATGAGACTACATTTTTTATCATACTCCTTGAAAGTCAGAGCTAAAGCATGGCTACATTCACTACCAGCAGGTTCTATCACAACTTAGAACACTCTAGCCACCAAATTCCTTACAAAGAACTTTCCACTAGCTAGAATTGTAAAGCTAAGGAATGGCATCACATCCTTTGTACAACATGACTCATAATCCCTCTGTTTAGCTTGGGAAAAGTACAAAGATTTACTCCGGAAATATCCTCATCATGAAATTACAAAATGGCTACAATTCCAAACTTTCTATAATGGACTCTCTAGAATAATGAGAACCACAATTGATGTTGCGGCTGGAGGAGCTTTAATGGCAAAAGGAGAAGATCAAGCCTGGGACCTAATTGAAGAAATGGCCAACAATAATTCATTGCGGCCAACAGAAAGAAGCATGATCCAAAGAGTTGCTGGAATTTATGAAGTTGGAGCCAACACTGTAATAAATGCCAAGCTGGATCAGATATATAAATTCCTGAAAACTCTTAGCATGCAAGGCAATATTGGATCCACAAGTTCACCATATGGAAGAGTACCAGAGCCAAACCAATAAGAAGAGACGGTGAATTATGAAAAAATTTCAATAGATATGGAACAATCTATATTCCAACACCTACAACCCAAGGTGAAGGAATTATCCCAATTTTTCATGGAATAATAATTCAGGGTAAAAGAACTATCCACCACCTGGATTGTAACAACAAAACAAAACCAAGAGCATAACAAAGAACTAGGAATAGCAGAAGTGCTAGCTCAATTAAAAAAATATGATGCTATGTGTCAAAGCCAATCAACTTCTATTAAAGCACTGGAAAATCAAATTGGACAACTAGCCAATGCTAAGAGTTACAGACCGCTAAAAAATATTTTTAGCAACACGGATTCAAATCCAAGGAACCGATGGAAGGAGCATTGTCAAGCCATTACTTTGAAAAGTGGTACTGAAATCAACAAAGTTATTGGAATCAAGGCATTCATTGAAGACGTTCCAAAAGATGCAGTTCCATAGATGGAGGAAAAAGAAACAAAGGAAAAAGATCAAGAAAGAATCTTCTACCTCCACATTTTCCACAGCAGCTCCAGAAAAATAAACTGGACAAGTAGTTTGTTCGATTCTTGGAGGTATTCAAAAAGATGCATATCAACATTCCATTTGCAGAAGCGTTGGAAGAAATGTCCAGCTATGTTAAATTCATGAGAAAGCGAAGATTGGGAGACTAATAGATAGTAGCATTGACAGAAGAATGCAGCGCCATTATTCAGCGCAAACTTCCCCTAAAGTTGAAAGATCCTGGTAGTTTCAATGTCTTAGGGGAAGTTTGCGCTGCTGATAAACTTGAACAACATGACTGATAGTGAGCTAGATGCTGAAATTTTAGAATTTATCAACTATCTTGACAAGCTATTTCATTTCAAATCAACACCACAAGTGGAAAATCTGGAACTACCGAAAAAAGAGTGAATCCAGCCCTCAATTGAAGAACCACTGTAGTTGGAGCTAAAGCTAATACCGAGCCATCTCAGGTATGCATTCTTAGGAAACTCTTCTGAATTACCTATGATTATTTCTTCTTCGCTAACATTGGAGCAGGAAGAAAAGTTGCTGAGAGTGTTAGAGAACACAAGAAACCCATTGACTGGACTATAACAGATATTCAAGGCATTAGTCCATCATTTTACATGCATAAGATTCTGATGAATGACGAATACAAACCCATAATAGAGCATCAACAGAGACTAAATCCAATCACGAATGAGGTCATGAAGAAAGAAATCATCAAATGATTGGATGCAGGTATCATCTATCCCAGTGTAGTTTAGATATATAATTCCAAATCCAAAAGCACATTCAGGGTTAACAGCCAGCGTGTCAAGCACTAATGGGGAGAATCATTTGAGTGACAAAAAGAAAGTGTCACACTTTCAGATCCAACCTATCATTCGGGCAGTCATGTCTAGTTGACGACGTTAAACATAGCGCTAACAGGGAGGCAACCCATGCAATTTGAGTATATATTCAGATTTGGTGTGTTTTATTTTTATGTTTTTATTTTTGTTAGTTAAGTCACTGACAAGATGGAAGACATTCTCGTAAATCTTCACAAGCAATTTCCTTCTCTCCCTTAAAACTCTCTGATGAAAGTCTACAAAACTCACATGGAACGAATGAGACTTTTGATTATCAAAGGTATTCCTAGTGACATTCATTGGTTAATTGAAAAATGGGTTCGATTGGTAGGTGAGTCTTGTAAATCTTTTATTTCATATCTATCTGGTTTAGGAAGAAGCACCAATGCTAAGAAAAGAAGAGCTAAAAGAATGGGTGTTTGCTAGTGCAGCATGACATGTAATACTCGTTGTCACTCTTTAGGATTGGTGTCTGATAACCGTGAAGATAAAATTAAATTCATTAGGGATGACTTGAGTAAGGAGTCTTTGGATGACACATCATTCACTCTTGAGAAGTATCCTAGTGGATATGTACATCACACAATTCACATGTTACATGTGTAGGTTCGAAAAAGAAGACAATATTTAAGTCTCGGGAATCTGATTTTAAAAGACCCTGTTTGCTAATTTATAAGAAAATTGGATGAGAAGATTATGCATGACGCATAGACGTCATTCAAGCCATTAATTTTTGTAAAAATTATTTTCTCTTGGTATTTATATAATAATTTTGATTTGTTTTAGTATGTTCTTTTATTTTCTCTGACACGATGCAGACTTTTTGACTTTCACAATATATTTTACTGTTTAGTAATAATTGTCATTTGGCAGGTACTGGTGCTATTATTACTCACCCTTTTTCAGGTTGTATAAATTCAACTCGTCATTGCACTCTTGAAGACATCCAGATTTGATTTAAAAAAAAATACATAAAAAAATGGAAGCAACTTCAAGAAGCCGAGTTGTAAACATCTGTTTATTTTACGGTACTAGTATTGGATCTAAACTAGAGTACGTTGAGGCATCACATGAATTAGGTAGAGTCATAGCTGAAAGGAATATGCACAGATTGGAATGATATAAGAAGAAGTGGAGGCATGTATATATAGAGGAGAGAGGCGGTGGAGAATGAAGGTGAGGCAATTCTCTTTTTATATTTTTATCCTCTTATTTTCTTATCTTTTTATCCTCTTATCTTCTTATCATGTTATCTTCTTATCTTCTTATCCTTTTGGTACACAAAAGTGGCTTTGCCGCCACATATAAAAGATTAGGTATTAAGTATTCGTGGAATAGATACTTTTTATACTACTTGAATGATACGTGCGCTTGCGTTATACGTGTGTGACAACGCTGGTTAAGTTTCAAGGGCTGTACAGGAAGGAAGTAGCTAAGTTTTGGGAATCATCCCAAAACCTTTTATAGAGGCGAATCTTGACCATCAAATGGAGAGGAACTTATCGTGCCAGGTATGTCTGAATGACTGGTTGAAATGATTAATCGTGCTGATGATTTCATTGCTTGTCAGGTGGCTTGGCACGATGAGGGAAATTTTTAAAGTGCTATCTTGGGTGAACTTGAAAATACATCAGAAACCAAATGGACTATTTAATGTTGATTGATTTTATGACTTTCTTTGTGTGTTCTTGATGATGTCTGGAGAAATGGGTTCGTGTCAAAACTTGTAAAAGATATCCTCTTCACTACCAGAACTGCCTATGATTTAATTGACCAACTTTTAGCCTTTTAATCACAAATTGACCCTATCATTTCCAAGATTAACTAGTCTGATAATGATCGTGGTAAAAAACATCAGATAAATCTAGATCTTAACCACTGGGGACAATGTCTCAATTTGGTTTGGGAGAGGTGAATAGTTGACTAGTATCTTGTTTTTATTTTTTCGTGGTATTGTTTTTATTTGATTTTTAGTCAAAATTTTCAAAAAAAATAATAAAATTTTAAATTAAAAAAAAATTTAAAAATTTAAAAAAATTAAAAAAAAAAATTATGTTTTTGTGTTTTTAATTTGACTAATCAGGTGAAATTGGTGTGAAATAGTGAGTAAGGAATTTCCACTCTAGAGAAGTATCTCAACCTATTTCGTAACAAGTTAATTTTTATTTATTTCTCTTTGAATTATTTAATTTGTGAATTCTCCATAATACTGACTAAAATCGATCTTTATATGCTATGTGTTGACAGGTATTATCAATATGCATGGTAACATACGTCCATGAGCTGTAATTGAAAAGTTTGTAATATTCAGTACTCTAGTTTAATTGGATGAAGCATCTAAAAAAATGATAGAATTAAAAAAAAAATTCTGAGATCCGAGAGTAATTAAGTCCGAATGGGTGTTTTAACACCTAGTGCCCTAAAACCAACTGGTTTGTGAGTCACTAGCCCAAAGCTCACTACATGGATTGACGATGTTATTTAAAAAAAAAAAGAGAAAGAAAGATATCTGAAATCTAAGTAATTAAGTCTTAAAGGTGTTTTAACACCTAGTGCCCTAAAGCCAACTAGATTGGGAGTCACTGACCTAAAGTTCGCTACATGGATTGAAGATATTGTAAATATAAAAAAATCAGAAAAATAATTCCATTGCTAAAAAAGATGTGAATTCTGATATAATTTTAGGACAAAAATATTAATCTTTTTTCAACTACACTTATGAATATTGTGGGCATAATGAGCTGATTATACTTTGCTGGTTGTGTATATGGAGAATGGTAAAAATAATCAGAGAATTTATTTATTTAGTAATTTAGAAAGCAAAAAACAGCTATTAACTTGATAAGAAATTTCCCTTGTTTAGTCACTAACTTGTTTATTCTCTTTTCTTTTTTCCTTTTTCTTTTGTGTGCATTAGATTGACGTTTGTAGGTATCGTCACTGAAAGCCCTCACGAGACTACAACTCGTCCACTAGGGACACCTAAGAAGGCTTGTTGCATTCGCTAAATGTATCCGTGATCCCTACGAAAGTGGCTTAGTTTAATTTTAATTATTTATTGCATTTTATTTTGTTATTGTGCTCGGGGACTAGCAAAATATTATGCTTGGGGTGTGATAAGCGAAAATATATCAATATTTACCACTCATTTTACTTAATATTTTGTACAATTTCTCGAGTTTTATGAATGTTTTGATGTATTTTAGTTTATTTTACAAATAAAATAAAATCAAGACTTAATGTAATCAATCAGGATAAAATATAGAATAAATAAGGGTAGAAACTGGGCTTGTCATTTTGATTTTGGAGATTGGAAACTTGAAATAATGTTTTAACGAAATACAATTTCAGAAATTTTAGTTTTGCGTAATTTTCATATTTTAGCCATAACTTTTTATTTTGATATCGGATTGAGGTAATTCAAGTTGCAGATTAAAGAAAACTCAAATATCTACAACTTTGAAGTTTATAGGATTTTCGAATTCTGAAGTTTTACATTATCAAAATTGATGAAAAATTCAAAAGTGTGTTGTGTAATTATTAAAGTAATTTTCAAAAATAAAACAAAAAAATGGAAATTGTCAAACTTCCACCAAACATGCTTGGTGGAGGATTTGGTGACATGTTGGTGGAGAAATTGGTAGAAGCCTTTATATTTACCTATAAATACCAAGCTAAACTTTGTAAATTTTTCATGTTTTCTTTGGAGGAATTTCTCCATGAAAACCTAAAGGAATGTGTCTTGTATATTAATTTAAGCTTTCTTGTATTTTCTTTTTATTTAATTAATAACATTTTGTGTGTTTTCATTTACAGTATGAGCAGGTAATCTCATTCTGCTGAGATGACAAGGTAATACATTTAATATAATAAATTAGATTAATCTCCTCTATTTTAATTAAAATTCGGATTAATTAGTTGACTCCTATATAGCCGGTTTAGGTGACAACCTTATTTACTGCCTAAATGGTCGGTTTTACATTCTACACATATTTTCCGCCTATATGGTTGGTTTAGGTAATAACCTTGTTACCGCCTATATGGTCGATTGGACTTAATTGAGACAAATGGAATTTCCGCTTTTATGGAATGGTTAAATATAATTAATCAATCGGTAATCATTGACAGTAAAGGAGATTTCTAAATTTTAAATATTAAAAGTGGATCATTTAACCCCCATCATTTTCTTTCATTATTGTAATTTTGATTTAATTTATTTTCAAGTTATTTTTTATGATGTTTTGTTTAATTAAGTTTTTAGTAATCGTAGGTATGTGTCGTAGCTAAATACATAATCTAGGGGTGTGATGAATTCCAATATCACTGGTTTATAATTTGGTTATTTTATGTCTTGGGTAATATATTGGTTTATTTATTGAGTCTTAATCTTAATACCTCTTGTTAACTGGCCATTAATGAGATTGATTTGGTAAACTTAAAATGAACTTGGAAAAGAGATTTTAGTTTAGCCTTAGACTCAATAGCTCACGATCTCACCTTGGGTATATTTCTCTTAGGTAGATTTCCTTACAGGATAGTGTTGGGGTTGGTGCTCTGAACACCAATCTCATTCGTATTTATGTTCGATTCATGGATACGAGCAATATCTTTTTCCATAATATTACTAATTTAAAGGTAGCACCTCTTGTCTTTTATATACAAATTCGATCTAATTTCGATTAGATTGATTCGATTGAAACTAAATCTGGTCTAGTGATATGTATATATATTAGACAAATACCACATGATTTTCAACGTAGTGCGCAATTACAACATAGTTTGTAATTGACATTGGGAAGTATCACTATAAGTTGTATATTCTTAAATTAAGTTTCTGGTCAAGATTTACTGACACGGGTTGGTTAGTAAAATCCGCTGAGACCAGTATATGTCGTATATCAGACTTGGTTCGATGGTTTATTCCAATGAACCATGAGTCTTGGGAGACTCGTATAGATATATTGGTGTTTATTTGATAAATACTGAACGACTCACTAAAGATTTCCTAATAGATGGTACACCAATGTCAATAACTCACTTCTCGGGTTGAGTAACACAGTGATTCTTTGACTTGAGATACCACTATGGATATATGAGTTATCCTCCACAATAAGATGGCAGTCACGTTACTGATATTATTAGACATTTATGACCCATAGCGTCACTATTTATACAGAACATGGTGTTGTTGTACAAATTAACTATGTGACAAAGTAAATTGCTCTTTAATCATTTTTAATTGGATTACCTTGATATATAAATGATAAAAGTTCATATAATTAGTACCGGATTAATAAGATATGAGACAGTATTAATCCATAAAGGTTTAATCATTAAATATCTGTAGTCGTAATATTATCGAGACTGGACATCGATAATGCGGAATAGACTAGTATTACACTTGTGCGTGTTATGGAAGCGTAACGGCATAGTGCTCATATATTTGGGTATTGGACACTCATACAAGTGTAATATGAGGTTTTGTTTATTGATGGTATGGAAACAGCTTCGCTGTGGATAGACCCCTCGGAATCCCATTGGTAGTATGACTATGTGTCTATGGGAGTCAGAATCAGGATAGGTGTATTTGGTCTTAACCTGAGACTTGCATCGCTAATACTTGCGACAATCAGTATACTTTGGTTTTGGTCGTCCAGAGCTTTAACAGGTTCTGTCTACGCCTCTTCTGGGTATATTGAGAATCGTAGTGTATTGGGTGTGATGTCAAGATGGAAGTATCACTTTAGTCATATGGAGATGATGATCACGCATGGATACAGAACTGGTACTCTAAGTGCTATAGCCATCGGGGAAGTATGACTAGGTCATGACTTTCTCATCATAAAAAGACTAGTGGCTTGTGATCCGATATATGCTTCGTACGGGGCAGACACAACTCCAGCCCCAGTCCTTGCATGTGACATCCGATACTGGATCGTAATACGTAATACTACGTATACTACGCCTGACAGAGATCATAAATTCCGTAGCAGAATATTTCTGGAGAATTGGGTAGGCACGGTGCTTTGGTAGAAGCCAACCATGTCTTGTAAATCGGTGAAAACGTGGTACCGGGTATGCATGTGTTCGGATAGTCCAATAGCCAAATTTACTGCAAATATATCCAGGTATCTCTTGGGTCGCATCCCAAAGATTCACTGATGATTTTTGACTCGAACAAAATCAATCTAGGATTAATTATGAGAGAGAATATTAATCTGAGATTAATTAATTAAATCAGATTTAATTAAGCTGCGATGAAAATTCATTTAATCGGATTAAACGAATTCGAGCTTAATGTGTGTTGAGCAATCCCGCTTGAATTTTGAATTTAAAGTGGGGTCACTTCACTTACATCATTAGTTATTTTTGGTGGTTGACATTAGTGATGAATTTTGGTGGAAACTTGTAAAACACTCAATAAATATTTAATTTTGGAAATTAATTTATTTCACTCTCCCCTAATATTTGGCCGAATGGCCTTAGAAGGCCGAATTGAAAGCTTTGGCCGAAACTGGGCCACTGATTTAGATTCAAAATCGCCTTTATTTTGGAAATGAAAAATAAATAGGCCACTGGCGTTTTTAATGCTGAAAGAAAGTCAATATTGCTTTTGTTTTTAAAAGTGACTTTGCTTTTCTCTTTAAAAAAATGCCCTCTGACATTTTTTTTTTTTAAATTGGCCGAATGAAGTACAAAAGGCATGTTGCTCTTTTGCTTTAAAATTGCTTTTTGACTTTTGAAAAACATAAGCTCTCTATCTCTTTATATATTGGTCGAATAATAGAGTAAATAGCTCTCTGGTTCATTTGTGCTTGGCCGAATAGCCTATTTTTTGAAGAAGTAAAATGTCACTGCACTTTGAGTACATTTATGCTTTTTGGCCAAATGGAAGCATCAAAAAAATTGGGTTTTTCTTTTAAAGATTAAGTAATTGCTTCCCTCTCTCTCTCTTGGGAAAATTTGTTTCCCCTATGGAGATCAAATTTGTTACACTTGTTATTACTAGCACATAGGGAGTCAAATGAAAGTGATAGGGATATTCACCCAAGAGCTTTAAAGCTTCAACATCCATGAAAGTTTTGAACTCAAGCCGATCAATGTAAGTCTTCCGTAACTTATTTTTTATTATTATTCACACACGAATCACGCTTACAGATCCCGTGGCATGTCTAGGACACTTACAATGGTATAAGAGCGAGATCTAATTATGATTTATTTTCTAGGGTCTGTAAACTTTAATTTGGGATTTTATGCTTAGAGCTTGTTTTTTCCTAGATTGATGGTTTGGTTGAGCTTGTATGATATTTAATTAGATTTGTGCATCATTGATTTTGTGATAAATTGATTAGATCAAAAAATGCCCAAAAATCCATGCTTGGCCGAATACCCTAGGAATTACTTATGGTAATTTTTTGAATTAGACAATTGGATATGTTAATTCACATGAAATTGAATATTAATTGTTGATTTAATTAGATTCAAATCAAAATTGGATGTTAATTTCATTTATTGCCATGAGATATGAAGCATGTTATAGAATTGATTTTGCCCCAATTTTGTGTTGGACATAAATGTGGGAATTAAGCATGATTAACTAGATTAATTAGTGTTTTGGAAATATTAGATTAATTAATTAATTGTGTTAATTACACTTTAATTGAATTAATACATAATTTGGAATAATGTATTAATTTAATTTGTTGTATTTGAGCTATTAGGCTTGGTTGGGCCAAATTTTAGTCTTGAATTATATTTGAGCCTAAACCATTTCCATAAAGTCCAAAATATGACTATTGGGCCTTTAATAATTTAATTGGGCTTAATGAGATAAAATTGATTATATGGCATAGGCTGATTCCTAATGGGCCTAGGCATTATGGGTTAGATCCATTTTGGCCGAAAGCCCAAGCCTAAAAAATTTATTAAAAGTCCATTGGATACTAATTGGGCCTTTGAGACCCATTAAGATTGGATTTGGAATCCAAGTCTTTAAGGCACATAAATAAGTCTAATTATTTAATTTGGAATTAAATATGAATTAGTATTGGATACAATTTAAATTGGATTTAAAATTATAGTTCGATATAATTCAGGAATACGTACTTCGAGTATTTATTCTTAAACGAGTTTGACTCGCGCAATTCAAATCGTTGTATGAACATTGGATGGTCATTAATCAAAGATTAATTAATTGGATTAGATTGATTGAATAACATGCTTTGTGTGAATACTTGGATGTATGTTTAAATAATGTATATCAGATGGATATTAGATGGGTGATGGCAATTTTGGAAATTGTTGTAATAAATTTAGAATTTATTAAATTGGACCTGCGTGTCCAGCCTATTACCTCTTTTCTCATTGTATTTCTCTTCTCACCTATTCCCCTCAATGTAAATGAGGTTTCTTTAGAAGTGTTATGTAATTGGGTATAAGTAAGAATAGTGCTAGCGGGAGAGAGGAAAATGAAGAGATTTGTTCTAGGAACAAATTGTCTTATATATCCATCCGCGTATCATTATTATTTTATTCGCGCCTTATTATGCTTTTAGAATGCATGTTTAAGGGTGTATGATGAGACATAATCAAAGATAATAAATAGGTTGCCATCTCACGACAAAAACCCTCAACAAATATTAAGCGATTTCCTTTCATTAAGTGATTCTCTCTCAAGATCCAAGATTGGCACTGGTTTGTTGGCCAAAGTCAAGACCTTTGTCCATCGCGGATGTGTTTGAATCATGAAGGCTTTGTTTCATATAGCATGTCTTGTCCAAGTTGTGATTTGTTGGCCAAAGTCAAGATCACTTCTTGTCCATCGACATCGATTACGAAGCTTTCCAAAGTCAATGGGTCCCGCTTAACTGGGATTATTAAGCTTGTTGTGCCAAAGCCAAGGCTTAATTGATTTAGAGGAAAAGGTTAGGGAATATATTGGATATATTGACATATATAGGATATATGTTTCGGACTTGGATGTCCACCTACTGGTTCTAGGAATTAGATGAGATCTAATTGATCTTAAAGATCTACCTAGTTAAATTTTATACAACTTGTTGGCCAAAGTAAAGGTTGTGTATCTTTTAACGGGATCCTAACCCACTAGGAAACTGGGTTTCCCGAGTACTTCATAGAGGGTTAGAGGCTCGCCGAAAAATAGTGGGAGGTAAGTATTAAATTTACAATTTCATTTAGATACTAGCCAATAAGTGCTCATTTCATTTTCTGTCATTAACATATATTAGTTGGACTAATATTCAATTATTATTTTTATTAAACAGTTGGACTATATTCAAACTACTTCATTTGTAGTTGGTTATATAATTAGATTATAGTAATCAATACATTTGAATGTAACCGAATAATTATAGTTGATTATATAGTTAGACTATAGTAATCATTATATTTAATTGTACCTGAAATCGTTGATTGGATAGTTGGACTATAGCAATCAAGATGGCTGAAAGCTTAGCATCAAAGGACATAATCCTGGGGAAAATGTCTTTAACGGCTTTAATATTCAGATTGGGAGTAGAACCTCTTAAGCAAGAGCTCCTTAAAAATACATGAAGGAAGTGTAAGTGGGACAAGGTTCCGGCTTCAGAAATATTTGTTGTAAACATGTTCACTACTGTTTTAAAATTGGAATGTTGATATTAGAAGTGGTACATGAATATATATACTGATGTGCGGGATCTGCTAATAAGCAGGATACTGGCTTCAGATGAGATCGACCTACGAGTCAGAAATAGGACAAAAGTCGCTCTTTTTGCCGTAGAAACCTAAGTTTTGGAACTGCCCTTTCGGTATGTACTTAAATTAGGTGACTGTTATAATGTATCTAGTTTGACTAGAAACATTATCTCTATATCTAGTTTAACCCGTTGCGGGTATACCTTTATATTCCAAAACACCGGGTGTTTTGTTTATAAAGATGATATCGAGATATACACATTAGATGTGAATAATAATATTTATATTTTGAATATAAATGAATCTCAAACATATAATATGACAAATAAATAGCTCAAATTGAGTAAATCAAATGAGACTTATTTGTGGCATTGTCATCTGGGATGCATTAACAAGACTCGTATATCCACACTTTCAAAGAGTGGATACTAGGACGGATTTGATTGTAATTCAAATGATGTCTACGAATCTAGTTAATTAGGAAAAATGCCTATAACACCTTTTACTTGGTAAAAGTGCAAGTGCCACCGATCTTTTAGCCCTCGTTCATAGTGACGTAAGTGGGCCCATGTCTAGCTAGGCTAGAGGTGGATATGAATACTTCGTAACCTTTACGGATGTGGCATCTCGTTACGGTTATATGTATCTTATGAAACATAAGTCAGAAACGTTTGAGTAATTCAAAGAGTTTCGACACAAAGTAAGAAAACAGACTGGTAAAAGTATTAGAACATTGCGGTTAGACCATAATAGACAATACTTAAACAGATGAGTCGCTCTGAGCTACTATTTTCCTTCTGAGGATACGCATTAAACAGTGCAATACTTATTTTGAATAAGGTTCCATGAAAATCTGTTAGACAGACTTCATATTAGATATGAACAGGAAAGAAATCGGGTTTCTCATTCCTGAAGATTTGGGAATGCTGGGCATACGTTTGGATGATACCAAACTAGAACCCAAATCAGATAAGTGTCTATTTTAATTGGTTATCCTAGGGAAACCAAAGTATAGTACTTATACAACTCACAAGAGAACAATTTTAATTGTTGCTCACCATGCGGTTTTTCCTTAGAGGAATACCGATATACAGTGGTAAGTGGGATAATAGTAAAACTCGATGAAAATTAGAGTAATATTATTCAAGGCATAGTGTCCTTAATGGAACACAAACAGTTCATCAAGGATGAAACTATACCAATAATCTTCGAATACACAAGAACAGCGTAGGTCGGAGAGAGTCAGAAAATAACCTGGGGTATGGGTATCTGATCTCACCTCATAAAGATGTCAATCTTATTGAGGAATATGAACTGACTACGTATGAGAAAGTAATACAAGGTATCAACTCCCTATTATGGCAAAGTGCCATAAAGTCTGAAATGGATTCCATGTATACCAACTATGTTTGGATACTAGTTGATGTAACGCAAGGCATTGTGCCTATTGGTACTATATAAGTCTTCAAAAAAGACATACATTGAAGGCAACATACAACGTACTAAGCTGGGCTTGTAGCGAAAAAGGTATCGTTATCAATATTGTGTCGATTGCGATGAAACTTTTTCATTTGTTGCCAAGATTAAATCCATTCGGATAATGCTTGTTATAACTGTATATTTCATTTATGGAATATGACAGATGGATGCCAAAACCGCTTTTCTTAACGAAATCCTTTGGAGGATGTTTACAACATCCTGACGGTTTTGTCGTGCCAAAACATGCGAACAAGGTTTGCAAATTAAATCGATCTATTTATGGATTGAAGCAAGCATTGCGTTCTTGAAACTAGTGTTTTGATGTAATCATAATGATATATGATTTAATTCAAAACGAAGATGATTTTTGTGTATATAAGAAGATTAGTGGGAGCGCACTAATAATGAATGTCTTATAAGTTGATAATGTATTGCTTCTTAGCAATAATATTCCCATACTAAAATCGGTGAAAGCTTGGCTTTCATGAAAAATTCTCCATAGAATACCTGGGAGAAGCAGGCTTTATTCTAGGGATAAAGATCTACTGGGATATATTTAGAAAGCTGCTGACACCCTCCCATAGTTTGTACGTTTTGAAATGTACGTGACTTGATGTCTCATATGCTTTGAGCACATGTATACATAATCAAGGTCAATCCAGGTGATGGTCACTGGATTGATGTTAAGAACACCCTTGAGTATCTTGAATGAACTAAGGATGCTTTCTTAAGTTATGGAGATGGAGAACTTAAGGTGACTGGGTTCACCGCTATAAGTTTTCAAACCGATAAAAACGACTGAAATTCGTAATAAGGGTACATATATAGTTTGAATAACGGAACAGTGAGCTGTAAATCTTCCAAGCAAGATACTGTTGCTGAATAAAAAACAAAAGCGGAACATTGCTGCAGCTGAGGCAGCAATAGATGCATTTTGGATATATAAAATTTCTAATTAGATTAGAAGTAGTTCTATTAGCAGCTGAGCTAGGCTACAGCACAGGCTAAAAAATCACGGTCTCATCAATGATCCAAGTATGTACTTCAACAAATTCATCAGATTCGTTCGATCATACATCGTGGTGATGTGATTATCGAATAAATCTCATCAGATGATAATCTTGTAAATCCGCTGACGAAAGCTGTTTCTCAGCAGAAGTTTGAGCGACCCGTACATGGTTCAAGTGTAAAGCACTTGAGTGACTGGCTATATGCCAAGTGGGAGATTGTTGGACAGTTATAGCGTCACTATTTATACAGAACATGATGTTGTTGTATAAATTAACTATGTGACAAAGGAAATTGCTCTTTTATCATTTGTAATTGGATTACCTTGATATATAAATGATAAAAGTCCGTATGATTAGTACCGGATTAATAAGATGTGAGACATTATTAATCCATAAAGGTTTAATCATTAAATATCCCTAGTCGTAGTATTATCGAGACTTGATATTGATAATGCGGAATAGACTAGTATTACACTTGTGCGTGTTATGGAAGCGTAACGGCATAGTTCTCATATATTTGGGTATTGGATACTCATACAAGTGTAATAGGAGGTTCTGTTTATTGATGGTACGGAAACAGCTTCGCTGTGGATAGACCCATCGGAATCCCATTGGTAGTATGACTATGTGTCTATGGGAGTCCGAATCAGGATAGGTGTATTTGGTCTTAACCTGAGACTTGCATCGCTAATACTTGTGACAATCAGTATACTTTGGTTTTGGTCGTCCAGGGCTTTAACAGGTTCTGTCTACGCCTCTTCTGGGTATATTGAGAATCGTAGTGTATTGGGTGTGATGTCAAGATGGAAGTATCACTTCAGTCATATGGAGATGATGATCACGCAGGGATACAGAACTGGTACTCTAAGTGCTATAGCCATCGGGGAAGTATGACTAGGTCATGACTTTCTGATCATAAAAAGACTAGTGGCTTGTGATCCGATATATGCTCCATACGGGGCAGACACAACTCCAACCCCAGCCCTTGCATGTGACATCCGATATTGGATCGTAATACGTAATACTACGTATACTACGCCTGACACAGATCATAAATTCCTTAGTATAATATTTCTAGAGAAATGGGTAGGTGTGGGAACACAGTGGAGCTGGGCGACGCATGCTGTTCTAGGCTCGGGGGCCTAGTTGGGAGTACGGAGTAGCCAATGGAGGACTAAACCGGAGAATAAGGGAGTCGCCACCCGGTGTGAACCGGGACAAAGATTTAAGGCCGCACTCACCCCTCGCAAGGGAAGACCTCAAACCATTGGGTTCGGAATGGTCTCTTACTTATGCCACTTGTAATGTAAAGATTTATGCAATAATCCAACCAAGCCTATGACATATATTTCCAAGTGCACCACAACCCTAAATCCGCATGCTTAAAAGTAAAGTTTACATCTAACATACATGGAATCAAATGTTATTGCCAAATTCACATGCTTAAAGGTAGGCCTTTGCAACAACAAGCACATAACGTCATAAGAATTCAATCATTCATGTAAACATAAACACAAACAGTCATGGTAACATTTGCATGTAATATAAAGGAAATCAAAATGACAACAAATAATGTAATAGGCGCATTATGCAAAGAAGCATATAAAATATGGTCAAAATAACTGCATGATAAATGAAATTAATACAAACACATAACTTGAAAAGATGAAGAAAGACACGAATTTAAATATGCCAATCAAAGATGCAATTTTACATTAAAGATGAACATGCCATAATGTGATGCTAAAGGATGCAACTAACATGAATGAAAGAAAGGAATGCCGAGAAGAAGAGAAATGCAATATGCGCCCCTGTCCGTGTAATTACTACCAATTTTCCATTAATCATGTTACATGTGATGCAAGATTATGCAATGATATGTCATATGGGTGAATGATATGGAAAAGAAAGCATGACACAACATTGCGCGACAAAAAAAAAAATTAAATAAAGTGCATGGTTAAAATGACATTTTGCAAAAACAGCAATGAATCGCGTAAATAACGGCGCGGCAAAACATCATGGCAAAGGTAGCCTTAAGGCATTTTCCCTCGAATTGAGGACCTTTAAACCACCCTAGTTAAGCCCATGCACACACAATGCATAATAAAATGCAATAAATAAAGAAGCATAAAAAAGGATTTTTGAAAAACAGCGATGACTCATGTAATAAACAGCGCGGCAAAACATCATGGCAAAGGTAGCCTTATGGCATTTTCCCTCGAATGGAGGACCTTAAAACCACCCTAGTTAAGCCCATGCGCATATATTACATAATCAAATGCAATAAATAAAGAAGCAAAAAAAAAGATTTTTGAAAAACAGCGATAAATCGTGTAATAAACAGCGCGGCGAAACATCATGGCAAAGGTAGCCTTATGGCGTTTTTCCCTCGAATGGAGGACCTTAAAACCACCCTAGTTAAGCCCATGCGCATATATTACATAATCAAATGCAATAAATAAAGAAGCACAAAAAAAGATTTTTGAAAAACAGCAATAAATCGTGTAATAAACAGCGCGGCAAAACATCATGGCAAAGGTAGCCTTATGGCATTTTCCCTCGAATGGATGACCTTAAAACCACCCTAGTTAAGCCCATGCGCACATATTACACAATGCATAAAAAAATAAAACAAATAAATAAAGAATATCAGATTTCGTATACCCGATTGAACACATCTCTCGTCCAATCAAGTATACATCATCCGGCGCGGTGAAGCCTCGGGTAAAGGATTTTAACCCCTTTAAGGGGACCTTTCATCACACTTTCTAAGCCCATGCGCATCATCTCCATATGACATAAATGAATGATATGCGGAAATTAAAAGACAGAAAAATTAAACGGCAAATAATCAAATGAGCAGGATAACATAAAATCAACAAGTGTCGTTTGCTCAAGTGGTACGTGGAATTGTTGCCCAAGTACAGACCGCACTACCATCCATTCGGATTCGGCTACGGAATTTACGTCTGAGTTTCCATCCTATATACCACAAGAGACGACACTTACATTCATCCAAAGTCCACAACAAACATCATATACACAACAAAAGCCACAAATACAGAAAATGTAAAATAAATAAATGACCAGAAATTAAATAGAAATAAGTGTGAAAAATACCCTCAGATCTAACCTTTTTAGTTGTCCTCGGACTTGCGTTTCGAGGAGATCAGAAGGGATAAAAGCTCCTTACTCTTCCGGTTCACTAGCTTGACGTTTTGGCTCGCTGTTCCACTACTTTCTCCACTGTTTTGGCTTCATTTTTGCTGCTATTTTTGACGTGTTTTCTGCTCGCTGTTTCAAGTATTGTTCTTCTGTTTTGGTGGACTGTTATGCGCACTTGGGGGGGATTATTTATGTAGATTTTTTGTGATTCTTTAAGGGTCGGATGTGCAGTATTTTGCCCACTTGGTTTAGGGTATTTTAGGGTCTGTTGGAAGGGGTAAAATTGCGCAAGAGGGCTGCTGTTTGTGCGTGAAAAGGGATGCTGTTCTGGTTGCTGTTTAGGCGTGAAAAAGGGCTGCTGTTCTGGTTGTTTTTCACGTGAATGTTGCTGCTGTTTTTTATGTTATTTTGGTGGTGATTAGGGGCTGTGATGGTGGTTGTTGTTGTTAATCGGCCAAGGAGGGGGGATGGTGGATGTGTTGTTCTCAGACAAGAGGGAGTGAGATGAAGAGAAAGGTTGCTGGTTTGTCTCTTGTAAATTGCGTGTGAAGGGAGTGATGTCTTGATGTCTTGGGCGTGAATTAGAGAGAGTCCAGAGAAGGGGAGGCTGGGTTAGTGCATGTTTATATAGAAGAGAGCTAGGGTTTGCCCTTGTCTCATAAGGAAGAGATTTTTTTCCAAATTAGGAGTGATAGGAATGGTATATACAAGATTGAGGGGGGACAAAATATTTTAAATTAGGAAGTCAACTAATCTAAATTTGTGGATATCTTATTGAATTAGGAAGTCAATATTTTAAATTGGTAAATGTCTTATTAGATTAGGAAGTCAAATATTTAATTAGCTTTGATTGGTTAGGATTGATTTTAATTAGGCATATCTTATTTTTAGTTTTGGTATATGATATATTTAAATTATTTAAATTAGGCATGATTTTAGTTTAAGTTGGTAAATGTTTATTTTATGTTTGGTAAATATCTTCTTTAATTATTTAATTAATTTAATTATTATCTTATTTAATTAATGTTTTAATTTAATTAATATTTATTTAATTTGGGGTGTATATTAAGGCTTTGGGCGTGTGGGCTTTGGTGTGTGTGGCTGGGCTTGGTTAGGTGTGTGTTGGTCTAGTTAAGTGTTTGGGCTATGTTTGTGTGGGCTAGGTGGGTGTGTGGGCTAAATTCATGTGGACTAGGTGTGTGTGGGCCGGGTTTAGGTGTCTTGGGCCGAGCATAAATTTTAAAATAGAAAACAAACGAGTTACTTGAAGCCAAACTAGTGAACTTAATCCGTCAATGAGTCATTTCTTGACTATTCCCTTCCGACGTCCGTTTCCCGTGGTCTCCGTAACTTAAAAGGTAGTTGTCTCCAAATAAGACTCCTCATCGGGTTTCACATGCAAAAATGCAATGCCTACAGTAGGCACGATGCTTTGGTAGAAGCCAACCATGTCTTGTAAATCGGTGAAAACGTGGTACCGGGTATGCACGTGTTCAGATAGTCCGATAGCCGTATTTACTGCCAACATATCCAGGGATCTCTTGGGTCGCATCTCAAAGATTCACCAATGATGTTTGACTCGAACAAAATTAATCTGGGATTAATTATGAGAGAGAATATTAATCTGGGATTAATTAAAAGAGAGAATATTAATCTGGAATTAATTAAAAGAGAGAATATTAATCTGGAATTAATAAAGAGAGAATATTAATATGGGATTAATTATGGTAAGAATTAATCTGGGATTAATTGCATCGAGAATTTATTTGGGATTAAATTCGTCGATAGGAGAGAATATGAATAATTTGGAATTAATCGATAAAATAAATTTAATAGTTAAATTATATTTTACTATTTAATTTATTTAATTGGGCTAAAATAATATATTAGATATATTAATTGAAATTGGATTTCAACACGGAATTAAATTGGATTTTAATTCTAACGAACGAATTAATTTGGAATTAATTCGCGAATGATTTTCGTAATAATTTTACTGGGTATTATTATTTAATTAAATCAGATTTAGATTCAAAATCGCCTTTATTTTGGAAATGAAAAAGAAATAGGCCACTGACGCATTTAATGCTGAAAGAAAGTCAATATTGCTTTTGTTTTTTAAAAGTGACTTTGCTTTTCTCTTTAAAAAATGACCTCTGACAGCTTGGCCGAATAGCCTGTTTTTTGAAGAAGTAAAATGCCACTGCACTTTGAGTACATTTTTGCTTTTTGGTCAAATGGAATCATCAAAGCAATTGGGTTTTTCTTTTGAAGATTAAGTAATTGCTTCCCTCTCTCTCTTGGGAAAATTTGTTCCTCATAGGGAGATCAAATTTGTTCCACTTGTTCTTACTATCACATAGGGAGTCAAATGAAGGTGATAGGGATACTCAACCAAGAGCTCGGAAGCTTCAACATCCATGAAAATTTTGAACTCAAGCCGATCAATGTAAGTCTTCCGCAACTTATTTTTGATTATTATTCACACACGAATCACGCTTAGAGATCCCGCGGCATGTCTAGGACACTTACAGATCTATTTAGATCAGACCTCCGCCTGTTAGTTGGGTATGGACTCATGCTCATGATATCTTGTGAGTATCAAGAAAAGATCCGTCAGTTTTGTATACAGAGCATAAGTAGTTCATAATTGATTAGCAATCTGTTAAATCTATGGCCATAGTATACTTCGCAAGTGAGTTTCGAATGTTATTTAGAGATTGCTAATAGATACGTCGACAAGACTATTTATATAGAGAATTGATGTTTATATCTATATCTCTGGGATAATTCGGATACTTATGACAGAGGGATTATAGGTATGCAGTGACATCGACCTGTATGATTCAGCGAGTTTATATGTGGTCGTCAAAATTTATGAGTGGGTGAATTATGGATACAAAATTGGATTTTCGTGACGGATATGCCTGAATCTAGAGAGTCTCACTAATGAAATATACTCGTATAGCACTAGGGCAATTGTTATGAATAATACTTATTATTTATAACTCGTTTAATGGTTAAACGAAAAATACATTCAATCGGGACCTAATAGTCATTTCCGAATTAATATGTATTTGTATTTAATACTTGATTTTATTAAATACACATTAATAAAATATAAAATTGTGATTTTTGATATATATCATTAATATATGCACTTAAGATATTTATTGTAAATATTATACATATATTTAAGATATTTATATTTAATATTTAATTATTTAATTGTTAAATAATTAAATTTATTTATAAAATAAATATCTTTTAATAATGATTAGCTTTATTAAAGCTTGCAAATGACATGATGCCATTCGAACACATTTTGTTTGCTTTATTAAAGTTAAGGTGTTAACTTTAATTTAGCAAAATATGTACTAATTAAATTAAATTAAAAATTAAAGAATTTATTTTTTAATTTTTGTTGAATTTCAAAAATGATGAAAAATGGTTAAACAAAATTATTTTGTTTCATTTTTCATACTAAGACAAGTTCACAAATATTTTACAAAGTGAGTTGAGAGAAAAGGGGTGGAAGAAAGAAAGAAAAACACAGCTTGATTTGGAAATTTGTAACTTTTTCACCCTTTCTTCTACATAAAAATTATTTCAATTAATCTTATCTTCAATTGTGTTTCTAAGATTGATTCTCTACTCTTTAAGTCTGTAATTTATATGGTTGTAATCTTGTTTGAAGGTGTTTAGCATGTATGTTTAATTAACTAAGCTGATTAGGTGTAATTATGCTTAATTAATTAATTAGAAATTAAAGTTTTCATTTTAAAGTTGATTATCCATTTATAATTAACCTAGAATTGTTCTTGATAAATTTCATGATGGTGAGACTTGATTGGTGTGGTAATTGGGTGATTAAAGTGTTGAATTTTGTCAATTTAATGTAAATTATCAAATTTGAGTAATTTGTGAAATTAGGGATCCTAACTCATTCTAATTTTGGGGCTTTTCATATATATGATATAATTTGATGTATATTTGATGTATGTCAAATTTGGGATTGATTGGATTTAATCTTGATGTGTTTTGAATAAATTGGGCCAAATTACAATTAATAGAAAATCTGGATTATTTTCGTAATTCTGAAAAATACTGGGCATTTTTGAAATTCTAGAAAAGTTTATGAATTATGTTACAGATTGTAAAAATTATTTTGTGATTGATTTGAAATCAATTAAATATGTATTTGAATATTAAGAACCAAATGATTAATTTGTATAGTTTATGGGTCTCATAGCAATTAATGATAAATCTGATTTTTCAGATAAAAAATCAGTTTTCAGTTTTTATTTATTGAGTAATTATAATAAATTCGTTTATTTTAATTGCCAAATTAAAATATTTATCTAAAATAATTTCGGAGTAAAAATACGCGAAAACAATGAAAAATGGCGTTACCCGGTAACAGCTGCCCAAAGAGTGAACTATGGACTGTTCGGGCAGTCACGAACTGTCAAATTATTTTTGGGACTGACCTGGGCAGTCCCCATGAGCATTGGTCTGTTGGTTAGGCCGGAAACGTGTTATGCTATTTTGCTGAAAAATATTTTCGCAAAAGTTTCGCGATATTTTTATATTATTTATGTCGTTATATGATATCGAATAAATATATTTAGGCAAAATATGAATGAATTATTAATATTTGATATTGAATAATTTATTCGTAAGTTTAAAAATTTTAAACTACGCCTCCCTCATTTGACCCCAACAGATGGGAATATACTTGTCGAGCGGGGTAGTCATAATTGGAACTTAAATTTAATGAATTCCGAGTTTCTTAATTAATATAGGAATATAGTTAATTGGGTTTGTTTGGGTGTTTGCATCTAACCATCGGAAGAGGCTTTTGCATAATTTCGTGTTCGGGGTTAATAAACCGATATTTGCACAAATATGAGATAATCACTTTATCTTTAAAAGATACTGGAAGGATTTACAACTCTAGATAGTTTTATAATATTGATTTTTCCTTTAATTTACTTTCACACTATTTTATTTACTTGTTTTAGATAAAAATCACCATCCAACTAAAAATAAATCAATTAGATACTCGTAGACATTTAGCTTTAATAAATTAATAGCTAAGATATTAAGTCCTTGTGGGATCGATACATTTTATACTACTTGAGCGATACGTGCGCTTGCGTAACATGTGTGTTTACCACCGATCAAACTCTCAGAAAGTCAAGAAGGGAAAGGCGAGAAGACCAAGAAGCATTGCTCAATATGAATAATCAATAACCTAAACCTTTGGAAGCAGCACCACCAATTCCTATTCGAGATAGAACGATTACGGTGGTTGACGACTTCATAACTTGTATTATTCTACCACTTATGTCTGCAAACGCCTGTGACATCAAGACATACAGTCAAATGATACAGCAGCTGATCCAATTCAACGGAAGTGCAATTGAAGAGCCCAATGCCCACATCAGCAACTTCTTGGAGATTTATGGCACATTAACTATAACCGAGGGGAAAATGAGGTAATACGATTGCACGTATTTCCATACTCCTTAATAGATAGAGCTAAAGGGTGGCTATATTCACTACTAGTAGGTTCCATCACAACTTGTAACGGCCTTGCTACCAAGTTCCTTGTAAAATACTTCCCCCAACCAGAACAGTGAAGTTAAGAAACAACATCACATCCTTTGTGCAGCTTGAATCTAAATCCTTCTGTGAGGCATGGGAAAGGTATAAGGAACTGCTTCAAAAATGTCCGCATCATGAGATTGCAAAGTGGCTGTAAGTCCAAATTTTCTACAATTGCAAAGTGGCTATAAGTCCAAACTTTCTACAATGGGCTTACTGGAATGATGAAGACCATGGTAGATTCCACCACTTTAGATGCATTAATAGGAAAATGAGAGAATCAAGCTTGGGATTTAATAGAAGAAATGGCTAACAACAACTCCTTATGGCCAACAGAGAAGAGTATGCCTTAACGAGTAGTAGGAATTCACGAGATCGGAGTCAACAATGCTGTGAGTGCCAAACTAGATCAAATCTATAAATGTTTGAAAATTCTCAGCATATAAGCTGTAAACAATACTAGATCTACAAGTATACCAAATGGAGGAGGGCCAAATGCTGAAACCCACATCTCACATGATGAGTCTGTAAACTATGTCAGCAATTTCAATAAATAACGACACAATCCTTACTCCAAGATCTACAATCCATGATGGAGGAATCACCCCAACATTGCGTGGAAAAATAATTCTAGGCAGTGACCACATTAAAGGAACAATCCTCCCCCTGGATTCCAACAGTAGAATAAAGGACAAGGGTATGAAAAGAAGTTAGGAATAAAATATTTCCTTATAGAGATGTTAAAAAAGCAAGAGGCCAAATATGACTCTTTGTTTCAGAGTCGAGCAATATCTTTGAAGACACTGGAAAATCAATTGGGACAGCTGGCCAATGCTCAAAGTTACAGACCGCAAGGCACCCTGCCTAGGGATATAGAACCAAATCCTAGAAATAGAGGGAATGGATAATGTTAGGCAATCACCTTGAAAAGTGATACCGTTATAGATAAAGATGTTGGAGTCACAAAACCTAACGAGAAAATCCCGATGAGAAAGAAGAGCAATAGAGCGGATTTGAAGGCAAAGGATAAGAAAACAAGAGAAAATGATCTAAAAATATTAACTCTACCACTATATTTTCCGCAGTGTCTCAAAAAACACAAGCTGGACAAGTAATTCGCTCGATTCCTGGAGATTTTCAAAAAGTTGCACATCAACATCCTATTTGAAGAAGCACTAGAGCAGATGCCCAGTTATGTCAAGTTCATAAAGGACGTTATGTCCAGAAAATGAAAATTGGGTGATTTCGAAACTTTAGTGCTGACATGCCATCATTCAAAGAAAGCTCCCTCCAAAACTAAAGAATCCTAGCAGCTTTATCATTCCTTGCACCATAGGGAACAATTATTTTGGTAAGGCTTTATGTGATTTGGGTGCTAATATAACTTAATGCCCTTATATATCTATAGAAAATTGCAACTAGGAGAAGCAAAGCCTACTTTAGTCACTCTCCAACTTGCTGATAGATTGCTCATATACCCAAGAAGAGTGGTAGAAGATGTTCTTATCAAGGTGGATAATTTTTTTCCCCAACAGACTTCATTGTGCTGGATATGGAGGAAGATAGAGAGGTACATATCATCATTAGGAGACCATTCTTGGCAACAGGTCGACCATTATAGATGTGTAGAAATGTGAGCTAACCATGAGGGTTCAAGACCAAGAAGTAACTTTCAATGTGTTTAAAACCATGAAATTTCCAAGTGAAGAAGAAGAAAATGAGTGCTTTAGACTTGGCCTCATAGAGAGTACCATCCAGAACACAAATGTGATGTAGTCATTAACTGAAAAACTTGAGGCATGTATTACTTACATGTCTAATAAAGAGTTGGATGAGGAGATTCTGGAATGTATTAACTATCTTGATACAACTCTTCACATCAGATCGACACCACAGGTAAAAATCTTGGAACTACCGACAAAAAGGCGAGTCAAACCCTCGGTGGAAGAACCACCACAGCTGGAGTTAAAACCACTTCCAAGCCATCTTAAGTATTCATATTAGAGGACTCTTCAACATTACCTGTTATTATTGCATATTCTCTAACTGTGATTCAAGAGGATAAATTTCTACGAGTGCTAAGGGAACACAAGAGAGCTATTCGCTGGTCTATAACAGACATTCGATGGATCAGTCCATCATTTTGCATTCACAAGATCCTAATGAATGATGAATACACTACTATAGTGGAACATCAATGAAGGTTGAATCTGATAATGAAGAAAGTAATGAAGAAATAAATCATCATGTGGTTGGATACATGCATTGTCTACCCCATCTCTAACAGCTCTTGGATAAACACTATACAGTGAGTACCCAAAAAAGGAGGATTGAATGTAGTCACCAATGAGGAAAATGAGCTATTTCCGATAAGAACAATAACTGGTCGGAGAGTATGTGTGGAATACATGAAGTTGAATAAAGCCAAATGAAAAGATCATTTCCTATTACCATTCATTGATTAGATACTAGATAGATTGGCGGGACATGAATACTATTATTTTCTGGACAGGTATTCAGGGTACAATCAGATAGCCATCTCTCCAAGAGAAAACCATATTCACATGTCCATATGGTAACTTTGCATTTCACAGGATGCCATTTGGGCACTATAATGCCCCTTGCCACTTTTCAATGATATATAATGGCCATCATTTCAGATATGCTAGAACAAATCATGGAAGTCTTCATGGATGACTTCTCAGTGTTCTAAGATTCGTTTGATTACTGCTTGTAAAATTTGGGAAAGGTCTTGAAAATATGTGAAGACAGTAATCTAGTACTGAATTAAGAGAAATGCCACTTCATAGTGCATGAAGGTATTGTATTAGGACATCAAATCTCACATAAGGGTATCCAAGTAGATAAAGCAAAGATTGAGACGATAGAAAAAATGCCTCCACCATCATCAGTCAAAGGGATTTCTTGGGCACGCATGATTTTACAAGATATTCATCAAAGATTTCTTCAAGATTGCCAAACCATTGTGCAACCTTCTAGAGAAAGACATGCCATTCCATTTCAACAAAGAATATCACCATGTTTATGAGATCCTGAAACAGAAGTTCTGTGGTATGTTGACAATGTGAACTATATTGTATTGGGAAAATGGCCACTGGGATAGACACATCAGCAAAGGAATAAATTCTTTAATGAATTCAGGCACTACATCTGGGATGAACCTTACCTATTTAAATGATGTGCTGATCAGTTATTGCGGTATTGTATACCACAAGAGGAGGTCAATGGTGTTTTCCAGCACTATCATTCCTCTGCATATGGCAGACAATTTAGCGAGGACAAGACCGCAGCTAAAGTATTACAATCAGGTTTGTTTTGGCCTACTTTATTTAAATATGCTCATATGTTTGTTCTTCAATGTGACATATGCCAAAAGATGAGAAATATCTCAAGAATGAATGAAGTTCCTCTCCAAAGCATCCTCAAAGTTGAATTATTAGATGTATGGGGAATTGAGTTCATGAGACCATTTGTTCCCTCATATGGAAACCTATACATTCTGGTAGCCGTAGACTACGTCTCCAAGTGGGTGGGAGCAATAGCACTGCCATTTAATGACTCCAACATGATATTACAATTCCTCAAGAAAAATATTTTCACTCGTTTTGGAACGCCTCGAGCAATCATTAGCGATGGTGGCACACATTTCTACAATAAGTACTTCGATATACTCCTAGTTAAATATGAAGCTACTCACAAGGTTGCTACTGCTTACCATCTGTAGACAAATGGTCAGGTCAAAGTCTCTAATAGAGAAATCAGAAGAATCCTGGAGAGATTTGTTAGTTCAACAAGGAAAGACTGGTCCAACAAATTGGATGATGTATTATGGGCCTACCGAACAGCTTATAAGACGACCATTGAATTCCCCCGTATCGACTAGTGTTCAGAAAAACATGCCATTTACCTATGGAGCTCGAGCATAAAGCATGCTGGGCATTAAAAAAATTGAATTTTGATCTTCAAGCAGCGGGAGAGAAACGACTATTCCAATTGAATGAATTAGAAGAATTTTATCTCCATGCGTATGAAAAAGAAAAAAATATACAAAGAAATGACCAAGAAGTGGCATGATTAGAAAATAGTGCACAAAAAATTGGAACCAGGCCAGTAGGTGTTATTATACAACTCAAGACTAAAACTATTCCCTGGCAAGCTGAAATCACGGTGGTTGGGTCCATTTGTGATCACCCAAGTGTCATCACACGTAGCAGTTGAGCTACGTGACCCCAACTCCAGCAACACATTGAAAGTAAATAGCCAATGGGTCAAGCACTATTAAGGAGAACCCATCGAGCACCAAAAAGGAAGTCTCACATTAGCAATCTTGGCATTCACGTATGGCTGAAGACATTAAACTTAGTGTTAGCGGGGAGGTAACCCACTCAAATATTTATTTTTGTTTTTTTTTTCAAAATTTTAATTTCATTATGTTTAGTGAATGAGATAATGTATGTTCTTAATTTTATGTGTATTTTTGTAGGAAATAGCACCAAAGAAGCATTAAAGAGAGAGCACAAGTTGAACCATCAGGTGCAGCTCGCGAGTCGCGACGCGCTCAAGACCAAAGCCGAAGCAGTAAGTTTAGGTTCTTACGTGTCGCGACATGCGTACCATCAAGTCACGACGTGAAACCTTACGCATCACGAAATATTTTATCTCATTACAACATGAACAAGGTAGAATTATGCAACACCTAATGTAATATGCGTCGTGACTGTTGGACAGTTATGACCCATAACGTCACTATTTGTACAGATCATTGTGTTGTTGTATAAATTAACTATGTGATAAAGGAAATTGCACTCTTATCATTTGTGATTAGATCACCAAGATATATAAATGATGAGAGGTCCTTATGATTTGTTCCTTGATTGAGAATGATATGAGACAGTATCAATCAATGAAGGATAAATCATTAAATATCCCTAGTCAGAGTATTATCGAGATTGGACATCGATAAATACGTAAAAGACTAGTATCGTACTTGTGCGCGTTGTGAGGGCACAACGGCGTAGTTCTCATATACTTAAGTATTGGATACTTATGCAAGTGCGGTAGGAGGTTGTGTTTCACCGACGGTATGGGAAACAGCTTCGCTCTGGATAGACCCCTTCGGAATCCCATTGGTAGTTTGACTATGTGTCTATGAGAGTCCGACATCAGGGTAGGTGTATTTGGTCTTAACTTGAGACTTGCACCGCTAATGCTTACGATAATCAATGTACTTTGGTTGAGGTCGTCTAGGGCTTTAACCGATTCTATGTACGCCGATACTAGGTATATTGAGAATCGTAGAGTATTGGGTGTGATGTCAAGACGGAAGTATCACTCCAGTCATAGTGGAGATGATGTCACGTAGGATACGGCATTAGTACTCTTAAGTTCTGTGCGGCCATCGGAATATTTTGACTAGGTCATGTATATCCGATTATAGAGACTAGTTACCAGACATCCGACATGTGCTTCGTACGGGACAGACACAACTCAAGCCCCAGGCCTAGCACGTGACAGTCCGATACTGGATCGAAATACACAATACTACGGTATACTACGCTTGGTATAGATCACATATTCCTGTAAGAATAGTTCCGGAGAATTGGGTAGGCATGGCGTTTTGCTAGAAGCCAACCTTGTCTTGTGAATCGGTGAAACGTGGTACTTGGTGCGTACGTGTTCGGATAGTCCGACGACCCGATTTACTGCCAACATATCCGGGGATCTCTTGGGTCGCGTCCCAATGATACACCGATGAAGTATGACTCGCACTTTAATTAATCTGGGATTAATTCGATGAGAGAGAAAATTAATCTAGGATTAATTTCGGAGATATTTTATCTAGGATAAAATATCAATAAAAGAGAGATAACGATTAATTTGGAATTAATCGGTAAATTAATATATTTGATATATTAAACGAAATTGGATTTCGACGCGGAATTGAAATTGGATTTTAATTCGGGTGAACGAATTATTTGGAATTAATTCGTTAGCGACGTGAATAGTGAATTCGCTAGGCGTAATCATTTAATTACGACGCAACGGATAAATCGTTAATTTGGAATTGGCGAACCCGAGCCCGAGTGTGATTGCGAGCGCATTCATATTTCGAATGCGAGTGCGGCACGCAAGTCACATCAAGCGTCAAATTATTTGTCACATCAAGCGTCAAGTCATTCGTCACATCAAGCGTCAAATCAAACATCACTTTGAGTGATGTGACATTTGATTGATTGATGTGAGTGATTGATTGATTGATAGACATGTCACTTTATTAAAGTGACTATGAATAGTTGATGTGTGTTGTTGGAATAGTGTTAGTTGGTGGAAGCATTTACCATTTATTTTTTAATTGATTTATTTGGTAAATATTTAATATATATTATGGTAAATATATAAAGCTTTTTTGGAAAAGGTATTACACACTTCTTCCTCTCCATTTCTCTCTCTCACTCTCACGCCCATGGCAGTGAACTGCCATGGGTTGGCCGAATTTTGGAAGCAATATTCATGGGTTTTGTGGCAAAATCCAAGCGAGCTATCACTCCCGAGAGACATATGAAGGTGTTAGGGACACTTACCCTTGAGCCGGGAATCGTTCGACGAAGATTCGAAGCTCAAAATGATGAAGAAAACCGAAAACAGTGGGCTGTGAACTGCTGTCATTGGCGCCACTTTGATGGAGGATAAACTTGTTTTGTTCGTCACCAATCGTCTCAACCGATCGATGTGAGTATTCCGCAACTCCTTTGATATGTATTTCACACTTTATCATGCTTGTTTGATGATCTTGGGACCTAGATAATCACCAACAGTGACTTCAAAACCTTGGAGTCACAATACAGAGACAAAGCTGAGCCTATGGAATCATTAGCATCACAACATAAGAATCTTTCACGTCGCAACACGTTAACCTAAATTATGAAACCCCTAATTTTGAGGGCTACGCGATGCAATGCTAAGAAGTTAGCATCGTGACACGCAATCGATACCAGCACTTAAAACAGTGAATACAACACATCTTCTTACAAAATCATTTCATTTTTCTCTCCCAAAACTCATCCATTTTCACCCAAAACTCACTCGAACTCTCCCAAATCCATTTCCTTACTTCCCAAACACATTTACCACGCTTCATTCCTCCACTACCCGTGTGTGCCTCTGCTTCCTTCATCTCGATTCCATAAATATCATATTCGCACTTTTCTTTTTCCATTTTAGTTACTGTTTTGTGCGATTTCGTTATTGTGGAATTTGAATTATTTGTGAAGTACGGGGTGTAGTGTTTGGTTAGCCAATTTGACGTGCTTGCTTTGTGGAAACTTGGGTGGTAGTTTTTTAAAAGCTAAAGAAACGAGGGAAACTCTGCCCAATTTTTATTAAAAATTTTAATGGCACCAAAGAGATCTTGTAGTAAAGCAACTGTGACTCCATCTTATGACTAAGAAATTCATGTCATCGACTGAGGAAAAACATTATGAGAATGGGATAGGATAAAAATTCCCTATTAATGAGAGGAGATTTGATATTAACCCGGGGTAGTTTCCCTAAATTTACATAATTTTCACTTCTCGGTGCTGGGATAAGCTCTGCAGGCAGCCAACCACAACATATATTCCCGTGATAAGGAAATTCTACACCAATGCATACGAGCATGCGACGTATCAACTCATAGTTCGTGGCTAACCAGTTTCATTTGACCGGTCCATAATCAATAAATTTTATGGGTTACCCGATATAGAAAGTAATGAATATACAACAGCCATCGAGCACCACGACATAGAGCATCTCACGCAAACACTTTGTATTCCCAATGTAACCCGGGACACCAGCAACAGTGGGGAATTTGTAAAAATGAGTTCTAGGTATCTGAAATCAGATTCTCGGGTATAGTTCCATTTCTTGATGTGCACTCTTTTACCTGACTCCTATATCATAAATATTACCAAGGACAAGATGATTCTGTTATACACCCTACTCGAGTGTCACTTTATCGACATATGTGGGCTAATATCGACAAATATAGTACGGGCAGCCAACTTTAATAAGATGGTCTTTAGATTGCAGTCATATTACCAATCTTTGTGCCCTAGCTAGGGTACCAATAAACCCAAGAGAAGAATTGATGCAGCCCATTACTACACTAACTATTCGAGTCATTCAGCAACTTCGAGCAAAGAAGACGCCACCGGCCAGCTCCTCATCAGCACATGTGCAGCCATAACATCAACCTCAACCCGTAAGGGGATCATCTCAGCAACGCTCCATGTCACAACGCTTAGAATAGGTGGAATCTAGTTTTGACTTCCTGGTACAGAACAGCCTAGCTACAACGTAATTTCTCCAACAACTGGCTATCTATCACAACCTCAGCACTAATCAAATTTTTATTTTCCCACATCTTCCGGAGACCACAAGTGATGATGATGATGGGGTAGATATATGACTAATACACGATAGTGTTGTTCCTTAATCTCTTATTTTATTTTGCATTGCATCAGGGACAATGTCATGTTTAGGTTTGGGGGTAGGTTGTTTGTTTATTTTTATTGGTTGCTCTATCTGGTTATTTCCTGCATACCTTGTTATGTTTGATGCATTTTTACTTTCTCCATGTTTTAATTCTTGTATATTTAAAACAAAAATATCTGATGATAAGGTTGTTTGCTTAGTGTGAAGTTTTAGGAAACAATAAGGGCTAACTTCTGTTTCATCCTATACTTTGAGTATATTATCTAGGTCAGACTCGTATGCACTAGAAAAATGTTTTATAATAGTGAGATATTAAGGAATTAACAAAGTGAATAGTTAAAAAAATCAGTGAATGATGAATGATCATTTGCCTGAATATATATTTATGTCTGTATTTAATTATGATGGGTGGTATGATATGATTTTCTCAAAACAATTGATGATAATAATTAAGTTTCTACTTAGTAATCGGATATCTTACCTCATTAAGCATTGATTGTTCGCATAAAATGGTAGAGCTTTTAACAATTGAGATCCGAGCAATTAAGTCTTTAGGGGTGTCTTAACGCCCAGTGTCCTAAAGCCAAATAGTTTTGGAGTCACTAGCTCAAAGCTCGGTACAAGAATTAAAGATGTACTATTTCAAAAAAAAAATCATAAGAAGTCGTGCATACCACACAAGCACATATAGATGGACATAACAATCATTTAGATATTCAGGTTGGTTAGACCATTCGATTACTAAGTTTTGAGACAAAATCACCAAGTTAATTTACTTAGGATCAAAGTTGTGAACATATATATTTACACACACACACTTGGAGTTTGATTTAGACGGTTTATTCAAATTAATGGATTTTACTATAGTATGAATTTGAAGGTTCCTTTGACTTTGTTGTTGGACATTCTCTAAGTACATTATGTACATAACTACCATTATTGTTAATTTTATCTTTTTATTTAGTTTTGTGTGATTGTATATGCATTTGATTGACGTTTGTCGGTATCATCACTATAAACCATCATGAGACTATAACTCGTCCACTAGGGACACCTAGAGGTTTGAAGGCTTGTTGTATACGCTAAATGTAATCGTGATCCCTATGAAAGTGGCTTTGGTTAATTAATCATAGTTTGTTTATTTATTTCATTTTTGTTTGTTTTACTAGAGAACTAGCAAATATTAGGTTTAGGGGGTGTGATAAGCGGTGAATATGTTAATATTTACAGCCTTTAACTTAATATTTTGTAAGTATCAAGTTTTGTGAGCATTTTGATGTGTTTTGGGTTCATTTTACAAACGTAAATAATATCGGGATTCAATGAGATCAATCTGGATGAAACTGATGAAATATTTAATAAATAGAGGAAAAATTAGAAATACAACGCACGTTGCAACACTGAATCAGATCGTCTTGACGTAACTAAAGTAGAACACTTACGCGTCGCGATGCTGAACTTAACGCGTCACAATGCGAACCATCCAGAGAAATATTAACACATATCGCATGTCGGTCACGATGTTGGACTCAGCACATCGTGACACTAAACCTATCAAGTCGTGACGTGAAACTCAGAGTGTCGCAATACTCAACAGTATGTATTAGGGCTTCGTAACGTGCCCATATGTTCCACGCTATTTTGTAAACTTGCTAAAGAATGAGTTAAATCCCATATATAAGAGAGCTCATTCTAAGCCCTAGAGATAAGTTTGGAGAGAGTTTAAAACCCTACTTTCAGAGCCTCCAAGGTAATCTTTGAGTGAAGGCAAAGTAAAACAAGCATCATATAGTAATTGGTTTCAACATCAAAGAAGAGGAAGGCTTGATCTTAAATAAGAGTTTATTCTTTTCTTCTCTTTTATGATGTTTTGTTCAACATTGTTTATTCACATAGAAATCTTAATTATGTGTTGTAACTAAATACATTATCTAGGATTGTAATGAAACCCAATATTGATGAATTTATAAATTGAATTATTTTATATCTTATGTGATGTTTTGATTTATTATATTGAAATTAGATCATAATGCTACATGTTGATTAATCACTAATAAGATTGTTGTGGTAAAGTTTGATGAACTTGAGAAATGGATTTTAGGTTTAGCCTTAAATTCAATAGCACACGTTCTCACTTTAAGGGATTTTCCTCCAGGATAGAAATATACCTTCAAAAGAGACTTGTGGATACATTTATGTTCAAGGTTAATAAGCCAGCATATTGCATAAGTATAAGGTAATCATTACATCTTTAGAAGAATATTGGAAGGATTCATAACCCTGAATGCTTTCATATCATTGATTAATTTTGAAATCTATCATACTTTTATTTATTTATTTTAGATAAGATTACCATCCAAGCAACATTGCAATCAAATTTCAATTAGATACTTGTAGAAATAGCTTCAATAATTAATAATATAAGTAATAAGTCCTCGTGGGACGATACATTTTATACTACTTGAGCGATACGTGTGTTTGTGTAACGTATGTAAATCGCGATCAGGGTGTCAATCCGTATCGTATTTATGTTTAGTTCATGAATACAAATATTACCATTTTCCATAATATAACTTATTTATGGTTGCACCCCTTGTCTTTTATATACGAATTCGATCTAATATCGATTATATTGAAACTAAATCATTTTTTTGTGAAATTTATATATTAGGAAAAGACTTGAGGATTTATAAAATAGTGCGCAGTGATATCATAGTTTGTAATTGACATTAAGAAGTGTCACTATAAGTTGAATATTCTCAAATAAAGTTCCTAGTCAATATTTACTAACAATGGTCAGTTAGTAAAATCCGTTAAGACCAGTACATCTCGTATATCGTGACTTAGTCTGGTGGTCTATCTCAATGAACCACGAGTCTTTGGAGACACCTATAGAGATGTAAGTGTTTATTTAATAAACACTAAATGACTCAAAGAATAATTCCTAATAGATGGTACACCAATGTCAATAGAAATCTTCTCGAGTCGAGTAACATAGTGGTCCTTCGACTTGAGATACCATTGTGGATATTTGAGTTCCTCTGCACTTTGATAGTAGTCACGTCACCGATCTATTACAATTACACCTCTGCCAATTTGTTAGATGTGGACCATGCTCATTATATTATGTCAGTATTAGATCGAATTCGTTAGTCGTGTGTATAGGGCATAGGTATTATGCACATGTTTACGATCTGTTAAATCCATGGCATTGGTATACTACGGAAGTGAGTTCCGAGTGTTATTGAGAGAGAGCAAATTTGTAAGTCGACTATATTATACCTAAGGGATTTAATGATCGTATCTTTATCTGCGGTATAATATGGATAGCCTGTGATGGAAGGACTATACGTAAGCAATGACCTTGACTTATATAGTTTAACGGTTTTAGCTATGGTCGTCATAATTTATGAGTAGCTAAATTATGGACACGAAATTGAATTTCGTGATGGATAAACCTAAACTTAGAGAGTCCCACAATATGGAGTGTGCTCGGTGAGCACTAGGAGAACGTTTTATGAATAATAAAGATTATTCATAATATTTATTCGAATCAAATGAGTTAATTCGAATCGTTTAATCGTTAAATGAAAGTACAATTGATTAGGGACATTTTGCTCATATAATAATTATGGTGTATTTGTATTTGATATAAAATTTGATTAGATATACATTAATTAATTTTCAAATGAGATTTTGACACAAGTCATATATATATATATATATATATATTATTTAATGTAAATAAATAATAATAAAAATACATATACATATTTATATTAATTAATTATTTTATTATTTAACTGTTAAATAATTAAAGTAATTAAAAAAAAATATCTAAAGCCATAATTGGCTTGGAAATGGCAAATTGTAATTAGTTACAAATGGAAATTAGAATTTATCGTTGTAATTATCAAATTGAATAAGTAAGCTTGAAGTTTTTTTAATTTAATTAAAAAATCAAAATGACCATTTTGCCTCTTCTTGGTTTCGGAAAAACCATCCTAAGTATATAAATGAATTTGTTTCACTTTGCTTATTGAGTCAAGCTTCCAAGAATATAGAAAAAGTGAGGATTGAGAGAAAATAAAAGTGCTACAGTTTTTGTTAAAGAAAATTTGAAAAATAAGGTAATTTTCTTACTTTCTTTCATTTGAAAATTATTTCTAATGTTCTATTACTCTACATATGATGTGAATTTATTTTTCCCTCTTTTGTATATATTTTGAGATGCTGCATGCCTTGAAAAATGATATATGAATGTGTAGTAATTGAAGTAAGCCTAATTAGTGTAATAAATGCTTACTATAGTTATTAGATAATTTATTTGTCATTTTAGAGTGTTACGAACACTCTTGTAATACTTAGAGCTGGTTTTGAGTTCTTCATTTATTGTGACTTTAATTAGTGTAGAGATTAATAAAATTAATATTGAGAAATTGGATTTTAGCACAAAATAATTGATTAATTTTATTTCCTGATTAGATCTGGAGATTTCATATTTTTTAGAATGAAAATTATGATATTTAAATGTATTAGATGTGTATTGGGCAGTAGAATACTTTCTGAAAAATATTTCGGAGTGAAAATACGCGAAAATGTTGAAAAACAGCATTAACGGCTGAAATTCGACTTCACTGGATAAAAACTATCAAAGAGTGAATTGGTTACCATTTGGGCAGCCCATGAACTGACCAAACACTATTAGGACTAACCTACACAGTCCTGTGGGGTCTCGGTTGGTCAGGTTGGCTAAAAACTCATTTTAAAATTAATTTTTATAAAAGTTTCATTGTATTTTCGTAATTTATTATGCTTAAGTGAAATATAAATAAATTATTTGATATATGATACCGGATAATCTATTCAGTAAGTTTAAAAATTTTAAAATTATGGTTCGCCTAAATCACGCTTTAGTCGCATATAACCCTAAAAAATAAACAATCAGATTGAAAATGGTGATATCGACCCTCCAATGCTATAGAATGTCCATAGGGTTGTAAGGGGAATTTGGAACCCCTTACAACCCTAAACACTTGGTGTGCTAATGACACTATTAGCACACCAAGTGTTCGGTTGTTTACTTCAATGAGGAAAATAACTTATTTTGGTGCCTCATTTGAGGCATTTTAATGTCATAACTTTAGGCACTGGCAGTGCCTCGTTTGAGGCACTTATCATTGCATCAATTTGAGGAACATCAATGCCTCATTTTGAGGAAAGTGAGGCATTACAGTGCCTCCGATGTATTTTTTTATTTTTTTAAAGATTCAGTGTAACTGGTTTTTTTCCCTAAATTGACCTTGGACAACGTAAAAATCCTGCTCCATCCACCAGAAGTGTGGCAGGTTCCACCTTTGACCACCTGTTCAGGCTGCTAACCCAACCCCTATAATTTGATGATCTCGAGTTGATATAATGGGTTTGGAGTTGACGTGTCATGTGAAGGCCCATGGACGGATATCGATTCAGATATCGATGATTGCAACATCCATTTTTCAGAGATGCGATCACCAAGGAATAGGCCACCATATCCCACTTAGACACAGACTTTCTAACTCTACTCAACTCCACTAATCTCAACTTATACATGATCTCATACTTGGGACTATAGCCCAACTCAATAACACAAGGTCCACTTAATATTTCTATATATATACTGAAAATATAATTTTTTTTATAACCATGTTATGGACACTTTAACATATAAATCATACAAGTTGACTGTACTACTGTCTTACATAAAACTTTAATTTGACTGATCATGTTTCTAACTTGACCTAGTGGACTCGATACCCTAGTGACTGTCATCAGTATTCATCCTCTCGAGCTCGTCCTCTAAGTAGCCTGTAAAACTCGTTTGAACGATCTAGTGAGTGGACGGTTTAAAACAAAAAACTAAAATACTTATGAAATCTATTATTGAAAAACTGAAACCTTTCAAGAAATCCGTCTTTTCTGAAACTCTTTCTTTTCTGAAAATCAAATCACTTTCAGTGAATTTTTCTAGAAATTTTTCTTTCTGTAAAACTCTAAATTCCTTGTAAAATTGTTTCTTGTGAAAGCTCTTTCATAAATCCACCACTCTGAAAATCATGTTTTTGAAAATCTGCTGAAAACTTGATGCATAGGGGTGTTGTGATATTTTATATCATACTGAAAGTGTACGGTGTCAAGTTTAGTATAAATATGAGTTAAGAGGGTCGAACCCACAAGAATTGTGTTAACTCACACTAAATACTATAATTGATAATCCTAACTTTATTTAAAAAATAAATAATAAAGATTTTAATACATAAAAATATAAAAATAAATAGATAGAAGGAACTAATACTATGTATTTTTCCTGCCAATTAATCCTTATTCAGTTATATTGATTATAAGTCAAGACTCCGAAAATATCCACTCCCTCTCTCGAGCATCAGTGAAAATATCATCAATTACAAACTTGACCTGATATCTGTAAAAAATCTAATAGTTAACAACTCATTACGCTTTGTGATTCTATATTAATGACTTCAAAGGAACTTCTTTATTCTCTCGAACTCTATAAAACTCCTAGGTTATATTCTCTAGATCTATTTAAAATCCACTCTCTCGAGTGATAGATTCTAAACATATATTATCATATTTGTGGCCAGCAAACACAAAGTATTAAACTCAAAAGAATAAAAATAAACTTAATAAAACTTCATAACAATATTGACAAACAATATAAGGTTCAAGCATCAATTACATTATTCTCCAGAATTAAGGAGTTTAGTTCATGACAATTGGTAAAAACAATGATAAATAAGTCATGAATCTAACGGAAATCATTAGAGTTCTAAGAAAGAAACAATAAGATAAAACCTGAATTGAATCTCTTACTCTTCGGATGTCACCACCTTCATCTCCTCTTATCGCTCTTCAATCCTCCTCCTTTGATCTCTCTAAAAATATGTATTTTGTGCTTTATGTTGTGTATTAGCATCCCCCTCTGAGTTAGAAGTAGTGGCTAATTTATAAGAAAATCATGCAGCTTTTTTTTTTCTTTTTGCAAAACCCTAGTAACTTTTGATCTTTTCGTAGCGCCGCGGAACCTGCAAGTTGGCGCCACGGTGCCTGAGTCTCGAAATTTAGTATGGGACGTGTCTGACGCCGCAGCGCCAGTAGGTTAGCGCCGCGGCGCCAGCCTTGACTTTTGGTTGACCTTATTTTCTCCTTCTTTGCTTCGTTCAGTGATTCAGTTGCATTCGTAACTTCTGCTTCCTATTAACAAAACACCAAACAACTCCAAAAGACCATTAAATTACATGGAATATAACAAAATAATAAACTGAGGATGTAAGAATAGGTGTGTAAATTTCACACTTATCAAACACCCCAAACATAAGATTTTGCTAATCCCGAGCAAAAGACAAAATAAAAACTAAATACAAATAAACAATTAAAAATAACTAAATTAACTAAGCCACTTTCGTAGGGATTGTATTAAGTGTATGCAACAAGCCTTTAAACCCCTAGGCGGCCGTAGTGGACGAGTTATAGTCCGAGTGGGCTTACAGCGACGGAACCCACAACATCATTCACACACAATCATCAAAAATATAAAAATAATAGTAAATAAAATAAAATAATCCCGATAGTTATGCATAAAATTGTCCTCAAAGAGTGCTTATCAACGAAATCGGAGAACCTTCAAAGTACTCAATTGTGACTCAAATCCAAGTTCTTGAATAAACCATCTAAGCCAGACTCACGGTGTGTGTGTGTATAGGTTTATTTACCCTTGACTCATAAATAGGCTTGTTAGACAATTATGACCCATAGCGTCACCGTTGTAAAAGACATTGTGTTTTGTACAAAATTGACTATGTAATATTGAAATTGCCTTTTATCATTTCGTAATTCATTTACTATTACATATAAATGGTAAAAGTCCATATGATTAGTTCCGGATTGAGATGATATAAGACAATATCAATCCATAAAGGTTTAATCATTAAATATCCCTAGTCGTAGTATTATCGAGACTGGACATCGATAATGCGGAATAGACTAGTATTGCACTTGTGCGCGTTGTGAGAGCATAACGACACAGTTCTCATATGTTTAAGTATAGGATACTTATGCAAGTGCGATAGGAGGTTGTGTTTTACCGATGGTACGGAAAACAGCTTCGCTCTGGATAGACCCCGCGGAATCCCATTGGTAGTATGTATATGTGTCTACGGGAGTCCGCGTCAGGGTAGATGTATTTGGTCTTAACCTGAGACTTACATCGCTAATACTTGCGACAATCGGTAAACTTTGGTTTTGGTCGTCCAGGGCTTTAACAGGTTCTGTGTACGCCTCTATTGGGTTTATCGAGAATCGTAGTGTATTGGATGTGATGTCAAGACGAAGTATCACTCCAGACATATGGAGATGATGATCACGCATGGATTCATAACTCGTTCTCTATTGTGTTGCAACCATCGGGATAATGTGACAAGGTCATGATTATCCGATTCAAAGAGACTAGTTGTTTGATATCCGATATGTGCTTCGTACGGGGCAGACACTATTCCAGCCCCAGGCCTAGCACGTGACATCTGATACTGGATCGTAATACGAGATACTAGGTATCTACGTCTGACATAGATTATATTCCAGTAAGAATATTTCTGAGAGAATTGGGTAGGCACGGTGCTTTGCTAGAAGCCAACCATGTCTTGTAAATCGGTAAGCACGTAGTACGAGGTACTCACTTTATCGGATAGTCCGATAACCGGATTTACTGCCAACATATCCAGAGATCTCTTGGGTCGCTTCCCAAGGATTCACCGATGACAGTTGACTTAAATTGGAATTAATCTGGGATTAATTAAGAGAGAGAAAATTAATCTGGGATTAATATGGGCTTTGTTTAATCTGGGATTAAAAGTGTACAGTGGCGAAAGAACGCGATTAATTTGGAATTAATCGGTAAAATAAATTTAATAGTTAAATTTGATTTTTCTATTTAATTTGTTCAAACGGGCTAAAATTAATATATCGGATATATTAAAATGGATTGGATTTCATTACGAGATTAAAGTCGGACTTTAATGCGAACGAACGAATTAATTTAGAATTAGTTCGTGAACGACGTTCGTAATATATTTACGAGGCATCGTTATTTAATTAAATTGGATTTAATTATTTAGCGACGAAGGATCGTTTAATCGGATTAAACGGAACCGAGCCGCGTCAAATGCCCGTAGAGATATTTGAATTTCGGATTCAAATTTTGGAGCCAAAAGTGTGGTAGGTGTTCCCACCACACAACTACCTTGTTTTGCCTTTATGTAAAACCACTTACCAATCTCTACCTTGTATTGGGTAAAAGGTGAAATGGTTTCACCTTTTGGTAAATAATAAAAGGCATTTCAATTTTGGTAACACTTGTGACATTGACACAAACACAAAAACACAAAACCCTAAAGAACCTTGGCTTGGCCGAAACTTCTCCTACTCTCCTCTCTTTGATTTGTTTTTCAAATCAACAAAGCTAGCACTTTGGAAGTGAACAAAGGTGATAGGGAACTCCTCAATAGCTTGGAATCACCTAAAGCTTGGATTCATCATAAAGCTTAGATCTTGGAGATCTTGGATCTCAAAATTTTAAAAGCTCCAACCACTCATTGTAAGTATATTCCGCACCTTATAATGATCAACTCTTATATTATGCATGCTTATTAGATCCTTATAATGTTCTAGGAACACTAACAATGGTATCATGAGCCTAATATGAGCATGATAATTTTAGGGTTCTTGAATCTAAAATTTGGGGTTTTTTGATTTTGGGCATGATTTTTTGAAATTGATGCTTTGAGTATGTTTACAACATGATAACTTAGGGTTATGCATGATTAGATTTCAAATAAATCAAAAGCAACAAAAGATAAAAATTTGTTAGTGAGGCCGAATCCTCCTAAGGTAGTGCACTGCAGTTTTTGTTTTTTGTAACATGAAATAATGTGTTTGGATGCATGTTTAAATGATGATAGTTGGTTTAATATGATTAGAATCAATGTCTTATAATGTTCATGTTAAAATCAAAGTGCATGTTGAGCATGAAATGATGATCTTAGGCTTCAATATGTCTCAAGCATGCAATGATGTGTTTATGGCTTGATTTTATGTTAAGCATGAATTATTAGTTTAAGCATGATTAATTAAGTTAATTAATATTTTGGAAATATTGAGTTTATTAATTAATTATGGCTAATACACTTTAATTAATATAATTGTGGATATTTGGAATATTATAATTATGTAAATATGCCTTTAAAATTGAATTGGGCTAAAAGTGTGTATTTGGGCCTAATGGGCTTGGTTTGACCAGTTTGGTTTTGAACTTTTGGATTGGATCCAATTGGGCCCAAAACCAATTCCATGAAGTCCAAATACATCACTTGACCCTTTAAAAATTTGATTGGGCCTAATGGGCCTAAATGATTTGATGGCAATAGGGTGATTCCTATTGGGCCTTGGCATTTTGGGTTTGATCCATTATGGCCAAAGCCCATGCCTTAAGAATCAATTAAAAGCTCATTGGACTTTAATTAAATGACATTGGATGTTATTGGGCCTTTGAGACCCATCAAGGTTGGATTTGAATCCAAGTCTTTAAGGCAACTATGTAAGTGTAAATATTTAATTTGGAATTAAATCAGAATTAGTATTGAATACAAATAAATTGGATTTAACTTGTAGTTCGATGTAATTCAAGAATACGTACTCAAAAGTATTTATTCTTAAACGAGTTGGACTCGCGCAAATCAAATCATTGTTTGAACATTGGATGGTCATTAATCAAAGATTAATTAATTGGATTAGATTGATTGTAATAAACATGTTTTGATTGAATACATAAATGTGATGTATGAATAACGTATATCGGATGGATATTAGAAGGGCAAGGGTAATTTTGGAAATTGTAATAAGTTTAGAATTTATTAAATTGGACCTGCGTGTCCAGCCTTTAATCTCATTACTCCTTGTAATTCTCTTCTCACCTATTCCCCTCAATGTATATGAGGTTTCTTTATTGTATTTTGTAAAAGGGTAGGAGTTAGAATAGTTCTAGTCGGGGAGAGGAAAGTGAGTGATTTTTCTAGGAACAATCTGTTTAAATATCCATCCGCATATCGTTATTAATTTACTTTTGCGCCTTATGATGTTTTAGAAGCATGCTTAAGGGTGTATGATGAGACCCTCAAAGATAATAAATGGGATGCCAATTTACGCGAAAAACCCTCAAAATATATTAAGCGTTTTTCCTTCCGTTGAGTGATTCTTACTCAAGATCCAAAGTTGGCATTGGCTTGTTGGCCAAAGTCAAGGCCTTTGTCATTGAGGATGTGTTTGAATCATGAAGGTTTTGTTACATATCGGTGTCTTGTCCAAGTTGTGATTTGTTGGCCAAAGTCAAGATCACTTCTTGTCCATCGACATTGATTACGAAACTTTCCATGTCAATGGGTCCCGCTTGACTGGAATCATTAAGCTTGTTGTGCCAAAGCCAAGGCTTAGTTGATTCAGAGGAAAAAGGTTAGGAAAATATGTTTGACATATTGACATATATAAAGTATATGTGTTTCGGACTTGGATGTCCACCTACCGGATCTAGGAATTGGATGAGATCCAATTGATCTTCGAGATCTACCTAGTTAAGTTTCATACAGCTTGTTGGCCAAAGTCAAGGTTGTATGTTATTTACGGATCCTAGCCCACTAGGAAACTAGTTTTCCGAGTACTCAACAGAGGGTTAGAGGCTCGCCGAAAAATAGTGGGAGGCTAGTATTGAATTTGCAATTTCATTCAATACTTAGCTTTACGCGCTTTCAAATAATTTCGTCAATATTACTTTATTAGTTGGACAATATATGTTATTTTTCTATGTAACAGTTAGACTGTACCCATTATCGTTGACTAGATAGTTAGACTATCGTAGATCAAGATGACTGGCAAAGGAAATGTCCGTGATATTATCATGGGAGATAATGTCTTCAAGGGCACAAATTTTGCTGATTGGGAATGAACCTTAGGATTGTCCTAGGTTCAGAGAGGCTGTTGTATACTACACAAAGACCTCTTGGGCCAAAACCCGGACCGACGAGACACTTGAGCTGGAGCTTTGGAAGACTCACAGCGATGATTGTGACACAACTCAGTCAATTATGCTTGCTTCGATGACTCAGCACTTTCGCAGACAAAATAGGGACTTGGATCCTTATAATATGTTGGCAAGGTTGCAAGATCTGCATCGCTCTAACAAGAGGATGCAGAGGTACGAGTTAGTCAGGAAGCTCTTTCGCTCACGCATGACAGATGGCATGTCCGTTGAGTCCCACGTGGCTCAGATGGTCGCCGACATCGATGAGCTGGCCAGCATGGGGATTGTCTTTGAGGCAGAGATTACTGTGGACATGGTCCTGCAATCCCTCCCCGATACTTGGAGACAGTTCATCATAAATTATAATTTGATGAACACCAGTGATACTTTTGGAGAGTTACTGTCAACTCTCAGGAGGCTGAAAAGGAGTTTCAAAAGGGCAACAAGCGCGAGGCGCACTTTGCATCGACATCTCATGGACCTAAGGCTGGGCCCAAGGCAACTGGAGGTGTGCGAAAGAAGAAGCATATGCAAAAGGGCAAGGCCAAAAAGTCAAAGGCTTCTGGGAAGCCAAGGACAAATCTCAAGATGTTTGCCTACAGTGCGGCAAGCGGGGTCACTGGAAGCGTGACTGCCGCGAGTACAAGGCGCTTCAGAAGGAGATAAAGGCGGGCAAGGCACCGGCCTCAGATATGTTTGTTATTGAGATAAACATGGCTACTTCTAGCTTTAAAATTGGATTTTTGATTCTGGTTGTGGTACTCATATATGTACTGATGCGCAGGATCTGCAGATTAGCAGGAGACTGGCTTCAGGAGAGATTGATCTGCGTGTTGGAAACGGGACACCTGTTGCTGTTTTGGCCGTGGGCACTTTTGTTTTAGAACTGCCTTCGGGACATGTACTTAAACTATCAGACTGTTATTATGTACCTAGTTTGACTAGGAATATTATCTATGTATCTTGTTTGACCCAATGCGGGTACACTTTTGTATTCCGAAACACTGGGTGTTTTGTTTATAAAGATGATTTTGAGATATGTTCAGCTGATGCTAATAATGGTCTTTATATTTTGAATATAAATCAATCTCAAACATATAATGTAACAAACAAAAGGCTCAAACTAAGTAACAAAGATGAGACTTACATGTGGCATTGTCGTCTGGGACACATTAACAAGACTCGCATATCCACACTTTCGAAGAGTGGGTACTTGGACGGATTTGATCCAAATTCATATGACGTCTGCGAATCTTGCTTATTAGGCAAAATGCCTAAATCACCTTTTAGCGGTAAAGGTGTACGCGCCACCGAACTGTTAGCCCTCGTTCATAGTGACGTTTGTGGGCCCATGTCTAGCCAGGCTAGAGGTGGATTTGAATACTTCGTAACCTTTACGGATGATGCATCGCGTTATGGTTATGTGTATCTTATGAGACACAAGTCGGAAACTTTTGAGAAATTCAAAGAGTTTCGACACGAAGTTGAAAAACAACCGGCAAGAGTATAAGACATTACGGTCAGACCGTGGTGGCGAGTACTTGAGCAATGAGTTTCTAGATTACTTGAAAGAATATGGTATTCTTTCACAGTGGACTCCTCCTGGAACACCGCAATTAAACGGTGTATCCGAACGGAAAACCGAACTCTGTTGGACATGGTAAGGTCTATGATGAGTCGCACTGAGCTACCTATTTCCTTCTGGGGATATGCATTAAACAGTGCAGTTCTTATTTTGAATAAGGTTCCGTCAAAGTCTGTACAACAGACACCATATGAGATATGGACAGGAAAGAAACCGGGTTTCTCATTCCTAAAGATTTGGGGATGCTGGGCATACGTCAAACGTTTGGAAGGTACCAAACTTGAGCCCAAATCGGATAAATGCCTATTCGTAGGATATCCTAGGGAAACCAAAGGATATTACTTCTATCACCCACGAGAGAACAAAGTATTTGTTGCTCTACATGCGGTTTTCCTTGAGAAGGAATTCCTAAATACAGTGGTAAGTGGGAAGAAAGTAGAACTCGATGAAAATCGGAGTGATACTGTTCCTGGCATAAATCCTCAACGGAACAAGAACAGTCCATCCGGGATGAGACTGTACCACAATCTTCTATTACACAAAGACCGCGTAGGTCGGAGAGAGTCAGGAACCAACCTGAGAGGTATGGGTTTCTGATCTCACCTCATGTAGATATTAATCTCATTGAGGAAGACGAACCGGCTACGTATGAGGAAGCGATACAAGATATTGATTCCACTTTATGGCTAGAGGCCATGAAGTCCGAAATGGATTCCATGTACACCAACCAAGTTTGGACACTGGTTGATGCACCAGAAGGCGTAAAGCCTATTGGATGCAAATGGATCTTCAAGAAGAAGACCGACATGGAAGGCAACGTACAAACGTACAAGCTAGGCTTGTAGCGAAGGGGTATCAACGACATGGTGTCGATTACGACGAAACTTTCTCACCCGTTGCCATGATTAAATCCATTCGGATAATGCTTGCTATTGCTGCATATTTCGATTACGAGATATGGCAGATGGACGTTAAAACCGCTTTCCTTAACGGAAACCTTTTGGAGGATGTTTATATGCAACAGCCTGACGGTTTATCGTGCCTAAACTTGCAAACAAGGTTTGTAAGTTAAATCGGTCCATTTATGGACTGAAGCAAGCATCGCGGTCATGGAACCAACGTTTTGATGAGATCATAAAAGAATATGATTTCATTCAAAACGAGGATGATCCTTGTTATATAAGAAGGTTAGTGGGAGCGCACTGACATTCATTGTCCTTTATGTTGACGATGTATTGCTTATGGGCAATGACATTCCAATGTTTAACATCGGTGAAAGCTTGGCTTTCATTAAAATTCTCTATGAAAGATCTGGGAGAAGCAGCCTTTATTCTAGGAATAAAGATCTACAGGGATAGATCTAGAAAGCTGCTTGGACTCTCTCAGAGTACGTACATTGACAAAGTGTTGAAAAGATTCAACATGGATCAGTCCAAGAGGGGACTGTTGCCAGTGTCACATGGCATCTCTCTATCTAAGGACATGTGTCCTAAAACTCAAGATGAGAGAAATAGCATGAGTCGGATACCGTTCGCCTCGGCAGTCGGATCGATCATGTATGCCATGATATGTACTCGACCTGATGTCTCGTATGCTTTGAGCATGTGTAGTCGCTATCAGGCCGATCCAGGTGATGGTCACTGGATGGCAGTTAAGAACATCCTTAAGTATCTTAGACGAACTAAGGATGCTTTCTTGATTTATAGAGATGGAGAACTTGAGGTAACTGGGTATACCGATGCAAGTTTTCCAAACCGATAAAGACGACTCTAAGTCGCAATCCGGGTACATATTTTGTTTGAACAACGGAGCAGTAAGCTGGAAATCTTCCAAGCAAGAGACTGTGCCGATTCAACAACAGAAGCGGAGTATATTGCTGCATCTGAAGCAGCAAAAGAGGCAGTTTGGATCCGTAAATTCCTAATTGGATTAGGAGTAGTTCCGTTAGCAGCTGAGCCCTTCCATTATTGTGTGACAATAACGGGGCTATAGCGCAGGCTAAGGAACCACGGTCTCATCAACGATCCAAGCATGTTCTTCGACGTTTCCATCTGATTCGTGAGATCATACATCGTGGCGATGTGAAGATCGAGAAGGTCGCATCAGATGACAACATTGCAGACCCGCTGACGAAAGCTATTTCACAGCAAAAGTTTGAGAAACACATACATAGTTCAGGTGTTAGATGCTTGAGTGACTGGCTATAGGCCAAGTGGGAGATTGTTAGACAATATGACCCATAGCGTCACCGTTTGAAAAGACATTGTGTTTTGTACAAAATTGACTATTTAATATTGAAATTGCCTTTTATCATTTCGTAATTCATTTACTATTACATATAATGGTAAAAGTCCATATGATTAGTTCCGGATTGAGATGATATGAGACAATATCAATCCATAAAGGTTTAATCATTAAATATCCCTAGTCGTAGTATTATCGAGACTGGACATCGATAATGCGGAATAGACTAGTATTGCACTTGTGCGCGTTGTGAGAGCATAACGATTTTTGGTAACACTTGTGACATTGACACAAACACAAAAACACAAAACCCTAAAGAACCTTGGCTTGGCCGAAACTTCTCCTACTCTCCTCTCTTTGATTTGTTTTTCAAATCAACAAAGCTAGCACTTTGGAAGTGAACAAAGGTGATAGGGAAACTCCTCAATAGCTTGGAATCATCCTAAAGCTTGGATTCATCATAAAGCTTGGATCTTGGAGATCTTGGATCTCAAAATTTTTAAAAGCTCCAACACTCATTGTAAGTATATTCCGCACCTTATAATGATCAAATCTTATATTATGCATGCTTATTAGATCCTTATAATGTTCTAGGAACACTAACAAGGCTAACTCGATGATTTCGTCTCAAAAATTGAGATCCGATGAGTCAAACCAACCTAGATATCTCAAATTTATTATGCATTTGCCTTTCTTTGCTTAGTATGGCACGATTTTATTTTCTTCTTTTTCTGCTCTTTTTTCTAATTATTCTTTTGTTTTTGTTTTCAACACACCTACCATTTAAGGTAACATTTCTCCTTATGGTGGTCCTAACACTCACCCATAGGTAGCTTCACGCTTATTGGTTGCAAGTGCTTTTTTCTTCTTTTTCCATTTCTTATCATACCATACATCATAATACTAGCATAATGAGATAGATATCTAAGCAAACGGTCATTCATCGGAAAAAAATTTCTTCAACTAGTCACTTTATCAACTACTTAGATTCTTACTGCTAAAAATCTATTATTAAGTGCTAACGAGTCTAACCTATATCATCTACTCAAGGCATTAGATAAAAATCAATTGGGACTTATCGTTTCTAAAATTTCATCAAAAGCAATCAAAATTCATCATTAGACTTATGTTTCACCATCAAAGACATAAAAACAAAAATAGTTAAATTATATATATATATATATATATATATATATATATATATATATATATATATATATATATATATATATATAGCAGGAACGACTACATGCACACACCCTCAAACTTAAAATTTTCATTGTCCTCAATGTAAGATAAATATAAAAAAGCAAAATTAAGGAACAACACTACCGTGCATGGAGTTGATCAGGCTCCTACTAGTCAGAATTTGGTTGTGCAGGCTTTCTGTGTTTCGTGATACCTGCATAAATAACATGCAAAATGAATAAATAAAAAATAGCACACAATAACAATAAAAATTAAAAATAAAGAAAAATAATAATAAAATAAATGCAAAGGTTTCCTCCCCGCTAGCGCTAAGTTAAACGTCTTCAGCCAGATGCAATCACCCAAATAGTGGTCATGTTAGCTTCTTCTTTTGTATCCACTAGCTGTTTTGACATGAAAAAGGTAGTTGGGCAGCTGTGGCAGTTTATCTAAATGCCTCTTACTGCTGCTTGGTCATGGAGGATATAATCTGCCCAATCTGTATTTCTAAGGACTTCATTATTGCCTCGATATTTTTCATATGTGTCTCAATATTGTCTAGCCTTGACTCATTCTTCTCAACCTCTTTGGAGTATTAGCAACAAACGTGCTCATGAAATCTTCTAAGGAAGGTTGATTGGTTGATGGGCAATCCCAGAATAGGTATCATCAATGATCGGCTTGAAGTGATCTCTGATTGCCACCTGACGTGGGTTATTCTCTCTGTTTTCATCTGTCATTGCTTCTTGTTCAATTTTTCTTTCTTTTCTTAGTCTCCTCGTAGTTCTTTCTATTTCAAGATCAAAAAGGAGCAAGTCTAGACTTGTGGATTTTCGCATTCACTGAAGCACCAAAAACAAAAAATCAATAAACAAAATAAAATAAAATAAAAATTACAAACAAAAATAAACTAAAGGTGAAAGATAAAAATCTAAATTAAAGCTAAGATTACTTGGTAGCAGTATTAATTTGAATTAAACAGCAGTATTAATTTGAATTAAACAAATAATCCCAAGCAACGACGTAAGAAACTTGTTGTGATATTTCTTATTGTACCGCAAGTGTACGATGTTAAGTTCCAGTATAAATATGAGTTAAGAGTGTCGAACCCACATGGATTGTGTTAACTCACACTAAATACTACAATTGATAATCCTAACTTTATTTAAAAAAACAAATAATAAAGATTTTAATAAATAAATATAAAAAAAAATTAGATAGGAGGAACTAATACGATAGAGATTCTAGAGTCTGATTTCACCTAGCTATCTCCTATGTATTTTTCATGCCAATTAATCATTGTTCAGTTATATTGTTTATAAGTCAAGACTCTGAAAATATCCACTCCCTCTCTCGAGCATCAGTGAAAATATCATCAACTACAAACTTCGATATCTCTATAAAAATCTAGTAGTTAACAACTCATTACGCTTTGTGATTCTCTATTAACGACTTCAAAGGAAATTATATATTCTCTCGAACTCTATAAAAATCCTAGGTTATATTCTCTAGATCTATTCAAAATCCCCCTCTCCAGTGATAGATTCTAAACATATATCATCATATTTGTGGCCAGCAAACATAAAGCATGAAACTCAAAAGAATTCAAATAAACTTAATAAAACTTCATAATAATATTGACAGGCAATACAAGGTTCAAGCATCCGTTAAATCATTCTCCAGAATTAAGGAGTTTAGTTCATGACAATTGATAAAAAAAAAAAATAATAAACAGGTCATGAATCTAATGGAAATCATTAGAATTCTAAGAAATAAACAAGAAGATAAAACCCGAATTGAATCTTTTCCTCTTTTGACGTCACCACCTTCGTCTCCTCTTGTCACTCTTCAATCCTCATCCTTGGATCTCTCTAAAAATATGTGTTTTATGTTTTATGTTGTGTATTAGCCTCCCCATCTGAGGTGGACGTAGTGGCTAATTTATAAGAAAATCATGCAACCTTTTTTTTCTTTTCGCAAAACCCTAGTAACTTTTGATCTCTTCGCAGCACCGCGGCGCCTGAGTCTCAAGATTTAGTATGGGATGGGGCGCCAGCCTTGACTTCTAGTTGACCTTGTTTTTCCTCCTTCTTTACTTCCTCAAATGATTCAGTTGCATCAGTCAACTCTCAAAACTCATATAATAATCGGAATCCATGTTTTTCCTGCTTCCTATTAACAAAACACCAAACAACACCAAAAGACCATTAATTACATGAAATCTAACAAAATAATAAGTTGAGGATGCAAGAATGGTGTGTAAATTTCACACTTATCAAGGGGCGTTACATATCGTTGTTCCCCTGTAAGCCTAAACTAGTGGTTTTATGGCGTTACATACGACTGGGAAGATTCTTGTTAAAAAGTTAACCACGTCTTGTATCTAAGTATTGTTAGCATATTTAAACGAAGAAGCTAACCATTATCAAGAATGTAGTGCTTTGATATATGCTAATATGGAACCCTTGGAGTGCCCTCTAACTTTTAGAATGGAATTGAATTGGTTAAAATGGTCCTGAGAAAATAGCCTCGCGTCGCGACGCCTACTCGGGCAGAATCGAGGTAGAGAGCATCCTTCATTCTACTTCGCGATGCCCACGCAAGCATGGATGAGCCAGAGAGCTTCTTTTATTTCATGTCGCGATAGTGGAAGTTGGACATCACGATGCTCACATGATAAAACTGAAATAGAGGCCATCATTCTGGTACGTGTCGTAACATTAAAATGTCTGCATCGCGACGCTCGCCTGATTTTAGTCTCAAACATTAACTTCTCAATAACATTCTGCAAAATAAACCCAACTCCTCATTTTATACAAACTATATCAACCTCAACACTCTAATCATCAAAATTTTAGATTCTATTATCATCACAATATCCAATTTTCATATACTTCAATTTAGTTTCAAATTTATGATTCCTCCCAACATCAACTTCTTAATACAAAAACCCAAATGACATAAACTTCTAATTAAACATCACACAACAATCATCAAATCCTCAAAACTCAATAACTAAAGATTTTGGGTCAAGCCCTACTCACCTTTAATCATGTTCTTTCTTCTTCTTTGAAGTCCATAGTGTTAGGGTTGGTGCTCCGAGCACTAATTTTTTTTTATGTATTTTCCTATAAACACTTATTTAATATTTTTATTATGAATAAAATAAACCGTTTATATTATATAACATCTCTTTATATATGGTGAAGATGTAATAGACCTTAAAATGCTTAGTTATGTTATTGTTGCAAAAGCGTCGCACCTGACATTGAGTTGTATCATGATGTTGTCATTCTTAGTCTGTTCATGGTCAAGGTTTACACTACTTGGTCAATAAAGTAAACCTGTTGAGATTGTTACATGTCGTATATTGAAATCTTGGATTCAAATGGTTTCTCAATTAACCATGAGTCTTGGAGACTCATATAGACATATAGATGTTTATAGCAGATAAACACTGAACGGCTCATCGAGGATTCTTAATGGATCACCAACGTCAATAAAAATCTTCTCGGTTGAGTGAGCATAGTGATTCATTGACTTGAGATACCACTGTGGATATATGAGTTATCCTCTACACTTAGATGGTATTCACGTCACATATCTATTTAAATCAGACCTCTACATTTTTATTGGGTGTGGACATATGTTCAGGATATCCTGTATGTATCAAGAAAGGATCCATCAGTTATGTGTATAAAGTATATGTATTAAATATGGAATTAGCAATCTGTTAAATTCATGGGCCCGTGGTACACTGTAGAAATTAGTTCTAAGTGTTATTAAGAGATTGCTAATAAAAACGTCGACGTGATTATATCTATAGAGATTTAACGCTTATATCTATATCTCTGGAATAATCTGGATACCTGTGATGAAGGGATTATACGTATGCAATGACCTCGACTTATATGGTTCAGAGGGTTTATTCGTGCTCGTCATAATTTACGGGTGGGTAAATTATGGACACGAAATTGGATTTCGTGACGGATATGTCTAAACCTAGAGAGTTCACTAATGAAATATACTCGTAGAGTACTAAGGTAATTTTTATGAATAACATTGATTTTTTATAAGTTGTTTAATAGATAAACGAAAATACATGCAGTTGGGATCTTTTGATCGTTTCCTAATTAATGTGTATTTTTATTTAATATTTGATTTTATTAAATGCACATTAATTAAATGTCAAATTGTGATTTTTGACATATATCATTAATATATATTTTTTAATAATTTAATGTAAATATAATACACATATTTAAGATATTTGTATTTTATTATTTAATTGTTTAAATGTTAAATGATTAAATTAATTAAATAATAATATCTTATGTCATGAATAAAGTTTATAAATGGCCTTAAATGATTAGAAACACTTGGTGGATTTCATTAAATGGTTTAATGATCAAATACAAAAGTTTAAAATATCATTTTCCATTTAATTAATTGAAACAAAATGAAAAATATCTAGATAATATTTTCTTACCTAGCTTCGACCAAGTAAAGGAAATACAAAATGGTTTATTTTCATTTTTTTTTCATAAGTTCAAGTTACCAAATATTACAAAAGAAAAGTTTGGGAGAAAGTTGAAGAAAAAAAGGAAAAGCTTGTTCAAAACTTTGATTTTGTAAGTTTTTCTTAAACTTTTTCAACTAGAAACTTGTTTCTATGTTTCTAAGCTTCAATATGTGTTGCTTAGAACTTTCTCTACTCTTTAAGCATATAATTGAACGGTAAGGAACTTGTTTGAATGATGTTTACATGTATGATTAATGAAGAAAGCTTGAAATGAGTTCATAAGCTCTCTTTTGATAATTTGATAATCAAGTTGTCATTATAAAGTTGTTAGGCCACTCATTGATGACCTAGAATTGTTCTTGTGTTATTTCTAAGTGGTGAGACTTGTTTAGTGTGGTAGAGAATTGATTGAAGTGTTGGATTTATTCAATTTGGTGTAAATTTATCAATTGGACTAATTTTTAAAATTAGGGTTCATAACCTAATCCAATTTTTCGGCCTTTCATATATGTGTTGTATAATGATGTATATTAAATTTGGTGATGATGGGATTTCATCTTGACTTATTTTGAACAATATTGGACTAAATTATAAAAGTTGGAATCCTAAGGGGCTCTCGGCAATTTTTTCTTTTAGTGGATTTTGTGTTGTAATTTGTGTTTTCATGTATTGGACATGTTAAAAACATCTTGGTAATAATTGGGAATCATCTAAAATGGTATTTGACAATTTGAGGACCAAAATGAACAAAATATAAAATATTAGGGTAATTCGGTAATTAAGAAGAAATTTGATTTCTTAGTTAAAAATTTTAGGTTTTAAGTATTGAGTAATTAAATAAATTATTTTATTTTAATTGCCCGAGAAAAATTTTTGAAATTGGAGAATTATGATTTTCCTCATTCCGCTGCGTTACAAGTATACCCTAAAACACCCAACACATAGGCCTTCCTTCATCTTTCCTAGACTTGAATTTGTGTTAGAGCTCCCTTCATTCTTCTTCCAAACTTCGTATAAGATCACAATCCTCTCACTCTCTCCTTTCTCTTTCTTCTTTCTTTCTTCTGCCATCTTATTTCTTTCTTTTTTCTCATTCTTTCTCACATTTCCTCTTTCTCTCAAATGATGGGGATAAATGAATAGTGTCTTTATTTATAATAGGGCGGAAATGGCTAATTAGTATGTTTTAACTTTGATGATAAATGTATAATTAAATCCTCCTATCGTAGAACGATAATGATGGTCTCACTAGCTACCCATGATGTAGTTGAGCGTGTTACTCATCGATAACCTTGGACTCCCGTGTTTACATATCTGGTTTGTTCCTACAATAAGGCATTACTACCAAGATCTAATTGGATTATCTCTTCCAACTTTACATTGAATATTTTCCGACTATCGATCATACTACCTTTTATTATAAACCTCCTCTAAGGTCAAATTCTCTGAAAACTCTATTCTGCTACCTCTATGATTCTTCCTACTAGTCTTTGTTGTTTAACCGTCTTAAGTCGTTACTCCCCTGGAAAGCTCTACATCAACTTGGATTCATTAGAGCATCTCTTCATTAATACTTTTGATTGGAATGTTACTCTCCTACTAGTTCTTCCATCCTAGTATAAATGAGGCTCTTTATAGATCATATCTCTAACTCTTGGGGTCGTTGTACTCTTAATCCTTACTTCTTTATGCTTTTACTTTCTCGAAGGCTATCCGTTTTACGATAGGGCGATTTATTTCCTTTAGATCTAGCTAGACATATCATGAATTTGATTCACTCTATCTCGTTCAAATTATTACGATCTCATGATTTTTATCTAGGTTCCCTTGAACTCTTTGATCTGGCTATTTAGCCGTCTCGTGATCTCCCCATACCGTCAGATACTATTATTTAATTATTCAACTTCTTGCTGAACTCTATGTTAGGGTGACTACATGCTTTTCATTCCTAGCTAGAAGTTTGAATGTTTACTAGATTCGGGCTTCTAGGAGAAAGAATCATTTTTCGTTCCATTGGAAGCTATATGGACTATTCTGTATTTCAAGGTTCCTTAATCTTTATTAATTATCAAGAGGTCTTCATTTACTTAATTATATGTGTCACTATATGCACTGAACTTCCTTGTTACTAACTGTATTCTTATGTATTGTTTCCATATCCTATCTCTTGGCTCTAATATGTATTGCCGAGGCTAGTGGTGGTTCGTCTTATGACCTACTATCTAAATATCTTCTCATCCTTATAGATCACGACTATGGCAATCTGTCTTACTATCTGTACTGGTACTCTTATTACTCTTGAGTGTCTCCATCCTCATTGGTTGTCTATTTAAACTCAGACGGATTCTTACTGACATCGGTATGATTTAAGAATCCTTACTTATGCGACCAACTGCCATATTTTTTATGTAAGGTTCTCCCTTTATTTTCTTGTTGGTGAACTATCTCTCATTGTTCGCTACTTTTATCTTAAAATGTATCACTACGGGCACAGAGTTTTCTTATGGTTATCTCTATCTATATTGGGAAGGGCTGAGACAAGCAGCTAACGTTTCGACAGACATCGATGCCCTTATTCCGAAATTCTGTGTCTTGTTAGAGTATATTACTCATTAGAATAGGTATGAGATAGACTCCGTCAGGACAACTTCCTCAACTGGTATCACTGAGTGGCGAGGATTTTGGTAGGTCAGACTTTATCTATATCAGTTTCTTTGGTTAAGGCAACTAGTCATTTCTCTTTACGGACTTCTCAAGCTTACTTTGTTCTCCTTACTACTATGAGTTTTGGTACTTCCTTATTATCTCATTCTGTATTTCTACCTCTTATTGTCTCTTGGTTGCTTTAAGCTTCTATACAACATCCCTTTATTTTCTTATAGTTCTCTCTTACTCTTTTACCCCCCCCCCCCCGGCTGGACATTATTGGAACTTTACTATATAGTTTCATAATTTATCTTGAACTTTTACTAATAAGTCAGGATGATTACAGAAAGGTTTTCAACTTAAATAAAGAATATATTTACTTTCATAAGGAAGGATATTCTAATAGCTTGAGAATTCTTACCAACCTGTCTATAGAACTTTGAGGACGTACTCGAGGATCGGATATTAGATAGGTAGTGTCTCGGGCATACTACGCATACAAGACCCTCGTACTCTACCCACTACAGTCACTAACTCTCTAGACCACACTCTAATATCATCTTTATAACATCTCTTTTACAGAGATGCAAATGGTAGTGAATAGGCTACCTTATCCCCATTAGCCTCTGACTTTCTAACTATGGTCAACTCCATTATTCTCACATTATACATGATCTCATACTTGATACCATAGCCCAACTTAATAACACAAGGTCCACTTAATATTCATATCTATATACTTAAAATACAAATGTTTTACAACTATGTTATGGACACTTTAACACATAAATCATACAAGCTGATTGTACTACTATCTGACATAAAAATTTACTTGGACTCTGATTGATCATGTTTCTGACTGAACCTGGTGGACTCGATAGCCTAGCGACTGCCATCAGTATCCATCCTCTCGAGCTCGTCCTCTGAGTAACCTGCAAAATAAGAAACTAGGATTGGGGGGGGGGTTAGATCGCTTGAATTATCTAGTGAGTGAACGGTTTAAAATAAAAAACAAAAATACTTAAGAAATCTATTATTATAAAACTGAAACCTTTCAAGAAAGCTGTCTTTTCTGAAAACTCTTTCTTTTCTTAAAATCAACTCTATTTCTATAAAATTTTCTAGAAATTTTTCTTTCTGTAAAAATCTGAATTCCTTATAAAACTATTTCTTGTGAAAGCTCTCTCATAAATCCATCACTCTGAAAACCATGTTTCTAAAAATCTGCTGAAAACCTAACGTATGGGGGCGTTACGTATAGTCATTCCCCCATACGCCTAAACTAGTGGTTTTGGGGCATTACTTATCGTCGTCCCCTAAGCCACTGAACTAGAACCAAAAGTGCTGATCCATGCTACTACTTGATCCTGAAATTATGGTCTAAGGACGTGACATAACGCTATCCCTCTAGCCCTGAATCAAGGATCTGGGGGCATTAAATATCGCCGTCCTCTAGTCCTTCTCTACATGTGCACATATTATCTACCAACTCCATAAGTTACAACCTGAGGTGCGTTTTTCCCCCATGCCTCCAAAAATCATTAAATCATGCTTTTAAAAACATACTTCTTAAAATATTATTTTTCATGAAATAAATGTAATAATATTGGCTAACGCCTTATGTGCATAAAAATAAGTCTTTACTTAAAATAATATAAAAGAAAAGTCTACTTAAAAATAGAGTGTCAACTCTCCGATTAACCTCATTACCATAGATCCTGGATGCGACTGGGAATATTCTTGCGGAAAAGTTAACTCGTCTTGTATCTGAGTATAGTTAGCATATTTAAATGAAAAAGCTAATCATTATAAAGAATGTAGTGCTTTGATATATGCTAATATGAAACTCTTGGAGTGCCCTCTAACTTTTAGAATGGAATTGAAATGGTTAAAATATTCTTGAGAAAATGGTCTCGTGTCGTGATGCCAGGAGTTTAGAGTCACGATGCCCATTCAGACATTGGTAGAGAGCATCATCTGCTCCACGTCACGATAACACGCTGGACGCCGTGACGCCCACTCGAGCAGGGCTAAGACAAAGAGCTTTCTCTGTTTCACGTCACGACATGGGGTGTCGCGACACTCACACGATAAAACTGAAACAAATGCCATCATTCTGGTATGCGTAGCGACGTATTGTTGGACAATCATGCCCATAACGTCACTATTTGTAAAAGATATTGTGGTTTTTGTACAAATTAATTATGTGACAATGGAAATTATATTTTATCATTTTATAATTAGATTACTTTAATATATAAATGATAAAAGTCCTTATGATTAGTTTCAAATTATAAGATATGAGACAATATTAATCCACAATGGTTTAATCATTAAACATCCCTAGTCGTATTATTATCGAGACTAGACATCGATAATGCAGAATAGACTAGTATCGCACTTTTTCATGTTATGGAAGCCTAATGGCATAGTTCTCATATATTTAAGTATTGGATACTTATGCAAGTGTGATAGGAGGTTGTGTTTACCAATGGTACATAAATAGTTTCGCTCTGGATAGACCCCTCGGAATCCCATTGGTAGTATGACTATGTGTCTATGGGAATGCGCAAAAGGGTAGGTGTTTTTAGTCTTAACCTAAGACTTGCATCGCTAGTACTTGCGACAATCAATACGCTTTGGTTTTGGTCGTCCAGGATTTTAACAGGTTCTGCATACGCCTCTTCTGGGTTTATTGAGAATCGTAGTGTATTAGGTGTGATGTCAAAACAGAAGTATCACTTCACTCATATGGAGATGATGATCACACAGGGATAAAGAACTGATACTCTAATGTGTTGTAACCATCGGGATAATATGACAAGGTCATGATTGTCCGATTAAAGAGACTAGTTGCTTGTGATCCAATATATGCTTCGTACGGGGCACACATTATTCCAACCTCAGGCCTTGCATGTGACATCAGATACTGGATCGTAATACGCAATACTACGTATACAATGCCTGACATAGATTATATATTCCTTAAAGTATATTTCTGGAGAATTGGGTAGGCACGGTGCTTTGCTAGAAGCCAACCATGTCTCGTAAATCGGTTAGAACGTAGTATGAGGTACGCACGTGTTCGGATATTCCGACGATTAGATTTACTGCCAACATATCCTGGGATCTCATGGGTCGCTTCCCGAAGATTCACCAATGACGTATGACTCGAACATAATTAATCTGGGATAAAATTCTTTTAGAAGAGAGAGAACGATTAATTCAGAATTAATCGATAAAATAATATATTCGATATATTTAATGAAATTGGATTTCGACGTAAAATTAAAATTGGATTTTAATTCGGGCAAACAAATTAATTTAGAATTAATTTGCGAGCGACTTTAACGGTAATTTTACTAGGCATAATTATTTAATTAAATTTGATTTAATTAAGTCGCAATGGAAAATTCATCAATTTGAAATTGACGAACCCGAGCCGGGAATGTGTTACGGGCCCACTCGAATTTTGAATTAAAGTGGGGCCCACAAGTCACATCACAAGTCACATCATTAGTCACTTTTTGTGATGGGAGTCACATCAATTTTTATGGTGTGTGTCAAGTCACCTTTTGGTGATGGAGGTGGTTGAGGGTATTGAATGCATTTTTCCCACCAAAAGTTTTCTTTAGCTTTTTGGAAAAGCATATACCAAAAGTGTAGAGGTTTTTTGGTTAAGGGTTTTTTAGAAAAACACAAGACAAAATTAAAAAGCTCTCTCCTTTCCAATTACTCTCTTGGCCAAATACAACAACAAGAAAAGGAAAAATTTCTCCATTGCTAGCACACAAAGAGTTCATACTAAGTGATAGGGAAACCATCCTTTGAGTTAGAATCTCAACCTTCAAGCTTGGAGCTTCAACAAACAACTTCAAAGAGGAGATCTTGGAGCACTTCTCAAAGGAAATTTTTTTGTTATCTTCACAACCATCCATCCGAACTTTGTAAGTATATTTCCGCTATACTTCTCTTTTGTATTCACATTATTTCATGCTATAAATGTTCTTGGGATGTCTTAGAGACCAACAATGGTATCATGAGCCTTAATGAGCATGAAATTGAACTTAGGGTTTATATTCTTGATTTGGGTATTTTTGATTTGAGCATGTTTTGATCAAATTGTTTGTTTGAGTATGCTTATATATTGATAACTTAGAGTTATGCATAATCAATTTGATGAAAAATTAATTGGATTAATTTTCCCCAAATCATAGGGCTTGGTCGAATATGATAGCACCCTAACGTCATGGTAATTTTTTGTTTTTTAAACCATTGGATGTGTTTAAAGACATAATAAATATTGATTTGTGATTTAATTAGATTGAAATCAAAATCGGATATAAAATCCTTATATTACCGTGAACAAAGAAGCATGGAAATGAATTGATTTTGTTTCAATAATGTTGGACATGTGTTGAAAAAATTAATGCATGATTAATTAATTAAATTGATATTTTGGAAATGTTAATTTAGATAATTAATTAGTGTAATACATTTTAATTAATTAAATTATGAAATTTGGAATATTAGAATTTAATTTATTGGGCTTAATTTGGAATTGGGCTATAAATATTGTATTTGGGCTTAATGTGCTTGGTTGGGCCAAGTTAGTTTAGGACAATTGGATTGGATCCAAATTGGGCCTAAACCATTCCATTAAGTCCAAATATAATATATGGACCTTTTAAAATTTAATTGGGCCTAATGGGCCAAAATTAATTTCTTGGCAAATAGGGTGATTCCTTAATTGGGCCTTGACATTTGGGTTTGACCCATATTGGCCAAAGCCCATGCCTTAAGAAGTTAATTGAAATCCCATTGGACTTTAACTAAATGAACATTGGATGTTAATTGGGCTTTGAGATCCATTAAGATTAGATTTGGAATCTAAATTGTAAAAGCGCATTAAAAGTGTAATTATTTAATTTGGAATTAAATAAGAATTAGTATTGAATACAAATTAAATTGGATTTAAAATTGTAGTTCGATATAATACAAGAATACGGACTTGGAGTACTTATTCTTAAACGAGTTGGACTCACGAAAATCAAATCGTTGTTTGAACATTGGATGATCACTTAATTCAAAGATTAATTAATTGGATTAGATTGATTGAATAACATGCTTTGTGTGAATATATGGATGTGTTGTATGAATAATGTATATCAGATGGATATTAGAAGGGTGAGGGCAATTTTGTAAATTGTTGTAATAAATTTAGAATTTATTAAATGGGCCTGCGTATCCAGCCTTTATCTCTCGATTCTTTGAAATTCTCTTCTCACCTATTCCCCTCAATGTTAATGAGGTTTATTTAAGTGTATTATGAAATTGAGTAGAAGTTAGAATAGTGATAGCCATGGAGAGGAAATTGAGTGATTTGTTCTAGGAATAATTTGTGCGATATCCATCCCCATATCATTATTAATTTATTTACCGCGCCTTATTATGCTTTTAGAATGCATGCTTAAGGGTGTATGATAAGACCTAATCAAAGATAATAAATTGGTTGCCAATTTACGCGAAAAACCCTCAACAAATATTAAACGTTTTCCTTTCATTGAGTGATTCATTCTCAAGATCCAAGATTGGCATTGGTTTGTTGGCCAAAGTCAAGACCTTTGTCCATTGCGGATGTGTTTGAATCATGAAGGCTTTGTTCCATATCGTATGTCTTGTCCAAGTTGTGATTTGTTGGCCAAAGTCAATATCACTTCTTCTTGCCATCGACATCGATTACGAAGCTTTCCAAATGTTGGATAATATGACCCATAGCGTCACTATTTGCACAGATCATTGTGTGTTTTTGTAGCAAATTAACTATGTAATAAGGAAATTGCACTCTCGTCATTTGTGATTAGATAACCATAGATATATAAATGAAGAGAGGTCCCTATGATTAGTTCCTGGATTGAGATGATATGAGACAGTATCAGTCCACGAAGGATTAATCATTAAATATCCCTAGCCGTAGTATTATTGAGACTGGACATCGATAATGCGGAATAGGCTAGTATTGCACTTGTGCGCGTTGTGAGGGCACAACGGCATAGTTCTCATATATATAAGTGTTGGAGACTTATGCAAGTGCGATAGGAGGTCGTGTTTCACCGATGGTACGGGAAACAGCTTCGCTCTGGATAGACCCTTCGGAATCTCATTGGTATTATGACTAGGTGTCTATGGGAGGCCGAAATCAAGGTAGGTGTGTATAGTCTTAACCTGAGACTTGCATCGCTAATACTTACGATAATCGATAAACTTTGGTTTTGGTGGTAGGGGGCTTTGACCAAGTTCTGTGTACACCACTTCTGGGTTTATCAGAGAGTCGTAGAGTATTGGTGTGATGTCGAGACGGAAGTATCACTCCAGTCATAGTGGAGATGATGTCACGCAGGATACGGTATTAGTGCTCTTAAGTGATGCGCATCCAATTGTGATATTATGACCAGGTCATGAATATCCGATTATAGAGACTAGTTGCCAGACATCCGATATGTGTTTCGGACGGGGCAGACACTTATCCAGCCCCAGCCCTAGCACGTGACTATCTGATACTGGGCCGATACGCACAATACGATTGTATACTACGCTTGATATAGATCTTAAATATTCTTAAAATGATATGTCCGGAGAATTGGGATGACTTGGTGCTTTGCTAGGAGTTGACCTTGTCTCGTAAATCGGTAGAACGTAGTACTTGGTACGTACGTGATTCGGTTACACCGACGACCGTATTACTGCCAACGTATCCGGAGATCTCATGGGTCACTTCCCGATAATGCACCGATGACGCATAACTCGCACTTATTAATAATCTGGGATTATTCAGAAGAAAGAGAAAATTAATCTAGGATTAATTACGGAGATATTTTATCTGGGAAAAATATCGTCTAGAGAGAGATAACGATTAATTTGGAATTAATCGGTAAATTAATATATTCGATATATTAAACGAAATTAGATTTCGACGCGGAATTGAAATTAGATTTTAATTCGGGCGAACGAATTAATTTAGAATTAATTCGTTAGCGACGTGAATAGTGAATTCGCTAGGCGTAATCATTTAATTACGACGCGACGGAAAAATCGTTAATTTAGAATTAGCGAACCCGAGCCCGAGTGTGATTGCGAGCGCATTCGTATTTCGAATTCGAGTGCGGCGACGCAAGTCACATCAAGCGTCAAATCAATCATCACATCAAGCGTCAAATCAAATGTCACTTTGAGTGATGTGATTGATTGATGTGATTGATTGATTGAAAAGACATGACACATGACATAAAGTAGATTTGACTTGAATGACATGTGAATAGTGATGCAAGTTGGTGGAATAGTGACATGTGATAGACATTTACCATTTACTTTATTTTGAATAAAGGTTTTGGTAATTGTTTTAATATTATTTTCAAGGAAAATATATAAGGTATTTATTTGGTAAATACACACAAGTCTTCTCACAATTTTCATCTCCTTCTCTCTCACTCAACTCACGCCCATTTGGGCCATTTTCTTCTTCTGCAACAGCTCACTGCCGTGAGCTTTAGGGAAGCAAATGAGTGATTTTCATTTGATGAAATCAAGTGCTAGCACACTTGTGAACATTGCGAAGGTGTTAGGGAGGTTCACCCATGAGGCGGGACTCATCCGACGGAGTTTGGAGCTTCGTTTTGAGACCCGAAACTGCCAAGACAGTGAGCATGGACTGCAGTGAATGGCGTCACTTGACAGTGCGTTTTTGGCTTCGATTCGTCTTCAAATCGACTCAACCGATCGATGTGAGTATTCCGCTACCTCCGTTGATGTATTCACTCATTATTTCATGCCTTGATTTGATCTTGGGACCTTAGAAAAACTCAACACCAAAGTCAATGAGTCCTGCTTAACTGGAATCATTAAGCTTGTTGTGCCAAAGGCAAGGCTTAGTTGATACAAAGGAAAAGGTTAGGAAAATATATTGGATATATTGACATATATTTGTATATATGTTTCGGAATTGGAGGTCCACTTACCGGATCTAGGAATTGGATGAGATCCAATTGATCTTAGAGATCTACCTAGTTAAATATCATACAGCTTGTTGGCCAAAGTCAAGGTTGTTTGTTATTTAACGGGATCCTAGCCCCCTAGGAAACTAGGTTTCCCGAGTACTCAACTGAGGGTTAGAGGCTCACTGAAAAATAGTGGGAGGCCAGTATTGATATTTCAATTTCGTTCAAATATTTGTCCTTACGCGCTTTCAAATTGTTTCGTCATTATAAATATTTTTTAGTTGGACTAATATTTTTTTATTTTTCTAATAACAGTTAGAATATACCCATACATCGTTAATTGAATAGTTTGACTATTACAATTAAAATGACAGGAAAGAATAGTGTCAGAGACATCGTCATGGGCGATAATGTCTTCAATGGCGCAAACTTTTCTGACTGGGAAATGAATCTCATGATTGCCCTGGGATCCGAGAGAAGTTGCTCTACACTATAGAGAGACCTATTGGGCTTAAGCCTAGATCTGATCAGTTACTTGAGCTAGAGTTTTGGAAGACTCATAGCGATGAGAATGCGACTGCTCAATATATAATGCTTGCTGCTATGACTCAACAATTCCGTCGTCAGAACAAGGGATTGGATCCCAATGAAATGATGGCGAATTTACATGATCTTCATCGATCTAATCTTAGATCGCAGGGATATGAGTTGCAAAAGAAGTTCTTTCGCGCTCATATGTCAGAGGATACATCTGTCGAGCACCATGTGTCACAGATGATTGCTGACATCGAACAGCTAGGATAAATGGGTATTGTCTTCGAGGCTGAGACTTCCATAGAATTGATCTTACAGTCTCTACCCGACACTTGGAGTTGGTTCATCATGAACTACAATATGATGAACCAAGACCATACTCTTGGAGATTTAATATCCACACTGCGGGAAGCAGAAAAATAGCTCTTAAAGGGCAAGAAGCATGAGGCGCACTTCGCTTCAACATCTCAGTCTTCGAGGGCTTGACCCAAGGCGACTGGAGGTGTAAAGAAGAAGAAGAAGAAGGGCAAGGCCAAATCGTCAAAACCTTCTGGGAAGGGTAAGGACAAATCTCAAGATGTATGTCTACAGTGCAGCAAGCGGGGTCACTGGAAGCGTGACTGCAAGTACAAGGCACACATGAAGGAAATCAAAGAGGGCAAGTCACCGGCTTCAAATATGTTTGTTATAGAAATAAACATGTCTACTACTAGTTTTAAAAATTGGATTTTTTATTCTGGTTGTGGTACTCATATATGTACTGATGTGTAGGATCTGCAAATTAGCAGGAGACTGGCCTCAAGGGAGATTGATCTACTCGTTGGAAATGGGACATGATTCGCCGTTTTGGCCGTTGGCACTTTTGTTTTGGAACTGCCCTCGGGGCATGTACTTAAACTTATAAACTATTATTTTGTACCTAGTTTGACTACGAATATTATTTATGTATCTATGTTAGCCCAATGTGGCTATACTTTTGTATTTAAAAACACTGGATGTTTTATGTATAAAGTGTTGGGGTTTTAAGGGGGAATATCGGTAAAGCAGCGGAATAGTGGAAAATCAAAATTTTCCGGTTTCAAAACTTTTTCTCGGATCAATCAAATAAAATTATTTATTTAATTATCCAATTAACAAATTCTGAGAAATTACACAAGAATTCAAATTTCTTGGTAATTACCGAATTACCCCAAAACTTTTTAAGTTTATCATTTTAGTCCAAAAGTTGTCAAATACAATTTTAGATGATTCTAAATCATTTCTGAAATGTTTTTCAACACATCTAATGCATCAAAATCAGATTTCACACAAATCCCTAATTTTTAGTCTAATGCCGTGAGCCACCCAAAATTTTCAATTAATTACAATTGGTCCCTTTAGTTCAAAACATGCCGAGATCAAATCCAATCAACCTAAAATTTTACATGCATCGTATTCATACCATAATACATCACATATATGAAAAGCCCAAAATTTGGAGTGGGTTAAGAACCCTAATTTTACAATTTCATCAAATTGGCCAATTTCACCAAATTTACAAAATCCAACACTTTAATCCATTTAATACTTCACCAATCAAGCCTTACCACTTTGAAATAACTCTAGAACAATTCTAGGTCACCAAGGAGTGATTACTAACTCTAGAATGGCAACTTTGATTTTCTAAAAATCAAAAGTAAGCATTTGAAACCATTTCAAGGCTACTTACATACACACATCTTTCATTCAAGTTCACAACCATATAAACACAAACTATAAGAGTAGAGATGACATCAAAGCATCACAAAATGAAGCTAAGCATGTTAGAAACATATTTCATGTTGAAGACATTAAAGAAAGACTTACAAAAACAAGTTTTTTCAAGCCTTTTCTCTTTGAACTTCAAGCTTCGCTCTCAACTCTCTTTTATGTTATTTTGGTATCAAATGAACTTGTTAAACCCTAAAAATGAAACAAACAATATATACTTCACAAAAATTGGCCCTTGGCCGAATTTCAAGCAAAATAAATAAAAAATATCTAGATATTTTTTACTTTGTTTCATTTAAAGCTTAATCAACTTGCATTTGCTTTTTATCATTACACTTTAATGATTCCAAACAAGTCAACAATGGCAACTAAAGCATTTCCAAAAATATCACAAATATAGGATATTTATATTTTTAATTAATTTAATTATTTATCAATTAAAAAATTATTTAAATATAAATATTTTAAATATATGTATAATATTTACTTTAAATATCCAAATACATATATATTTGTGATATATGTCAAATTTCACAATTTCACATTTAATTAATGTGTATTTAACAAAATCTATCATTAAGTACAAATACACAATAATTAAGAAATGACTATTAGGTCCCTTCGCATGTATTTTTCGTTTAACCTTTAAACGACTTATAAATAATCAGTATTATTCATAAATATTGCTCTAGTGCTTTACGAGTATATTTCATTAGTGAGACTCTATAGATTCATGTATATCCGTCACAAAATCCAATTTCGTGTCCATAATTTACCCACCCATAAATTATGACGACCACAGATAAACTAGCTGAATCATACAGGTCGAGATCATTGCATACGTATAATCTCTCAGTCACAGGTATCCGGATAAACCCAGAGATATAGATGTAAACGTCAAATCTCTATAGGTATTATCTCGTCGATGTTTCTATTAGCAATCTCTAAATAATATTCGGAACTTACTTCCGAAGTATACTGTGGCCACATATTTAACAGACTGCTAATTATATATGGACTACCTATACTCTGTACACAAAACTGACGGATCCTATCTTGACACACACAGGATATCCTGAGGATCGGTCCACACCCAACGAACAGAAGGAGGTCTGATCTAAATAGATCGGTGACGTGACTGCCATCTAAGTGTGGAGGATGTCTTATACATCCACAGTGGTGTCTCAAGTCGAAGGACCACTATGCTACTCAACCCGAGAAGATTCTTATTGACGTTGGTGTACCATCCATTAAGAATCTTCGGTGAGTCGTTCAGTATTTATCTATTATAAACACCTACACGTCTATATGAGTCTCCCAAGACTCATGGTTCATTTGGATAAACCATCGGACCAAGTCTCGATATACGACATGTACTGGTCTCAACAGATTTGACTAACTGACCCGTGTTAGTAAATCTTGACCAGGAACTGTATTTGATAATATACATTTGGGAGTTACACTTCCCAATGTCAATTACAAACTAACTTTGTAACTGTGTACTGCATTATATATTATCGGGCCTTTGTCTAATATATACATATCACTAAACCACATTTAGTTTCAATCTAATAGTAATTAGATCTAATACGTATATAAAAACAAGAGGTGTAACCATTAAATAAGTAATATTATGGAATAAGGGGATGTTCGTATTCATGAATCAGACATAAATACGATCCGGATTGGCGCTCTGAGCTCCAACCCCAACATAAAGATGATTTGGAGATTTGCACTGCTGATGTAGATAATGGTCTTTATATTTTGAATATAAATCAATCTCAAACATATAATGTAACAAACAAAAGGCTTAAAGCAAGTAACAAAGATGAAACTTATATGTGGCATTGTCGTCTGGTACACATTAACAAGACACGTATATCCATACTTTCGAAGAGTGGGTACTTGGACGGATTTGATCCAAATTCATATGACGTCTTCGAATCTTATTTATTAGGCAAAATGCCTAAAATACCTTTTAGCGGTAAAGATGGACGTGCCACCGAACTGTTAGCCCTTGTTCATAGTGACGTTTGTGGGCCCATATCTAGCCAGGCTAGAGGTGGATATGAATACTTCGTAACCTTTACGGATGATGCATCGCGTTATGGTTATGTGTATCTTATGAGACACAAGTCAGATACCTTTGAGAAATTCAAAGAGTTTCGAAACGACATAGAAAAACATACCGGTAAAATTATTAAGACATTACGGTTGGACCGTGGTGGCGAATACTTAAGCAATGAGTTTCTTGAATACTTAAAAGAATATGGTATTCTTTCACAGTGGACTCCTCCTGAAACACCGTAATTAAACGGTGTGTCCAAACGGAGAAACCGAACTTTGTTAGACATGGTAATGTCTATGATGAGTTGCACATAGCTACATATTTCCTTCTGGGGACATGCATTGAACAGTGCAATACTTATTTTGAATAAGGTTCCGTCAAAGTCTGTTCAACAGACTCCATATGAGATATGGAAAGGAAAGAAACCGGGTTTCTCATCCTGAAGATTTAGGGTTGCTGGGCATATGTCAAACATTTGGAAGGTACCAAACTAGAACCCAAATCGGATTGTAGGATATCCTAAGGAAACTAAAGGATATTTCTTCAATCACCCACAAAAAAAACAAAGTATTTATTGCTCTACATGCGGTTTTCCTTGAGAATGAATTCCTAAATGCAGTGGTTAGTGGGAGGAAAGTAGAACTCGATGAAAATCGGAGTGATACTGTTCCTAGCACAGAATCCTTAATGGAACATGAACAGTCCATCAGGGATGAGACTGTACCACAATCTTCAAATACACAAGAACCGCGTAGGTCGGAGAGATTCAGAAGACAACCTGAGAGGTATGGGTTTCTAATCTCACCTCATGTAGATATCAATCTATTGAGGACAACGAGATGGCTACGTATGAGGAAGCGATACAAGATATCAACTCCGCTTTATGGCAAGGGGCCATGAAATCCGAAATGGATGACATGTACACCAACCAAGTTTGGACACTGGTTGATGGACAAAAAGGCGTATAGCCTATTGGTTGCAAATGGATCTTCAAGAAGAAGATCGACATGGATGGCAACATACAAACGTACAAAGCTAGGCTTGTAGCGAAGGGATATCGTCAACGATATGGAGTCGATTATGACGAAACTTTTTCACCAGTTGCCATGATTAAATACATTCGGATTATGCTTGCTATTGGTGCATATTTCGATTACGAGATATGGCATATGGACGTCAAAATCACTTTCCTTAACGGAAACCTTTTAGGGGATCTTTATATGCAATAGCCTGACGGTTTTGTCGTACCAAGACTGTAAACAAGGTTTGTAAGTTAAATCAATCCATTTATGGATTGAAGCAAGCATCGCATTCTTGGAACCAATTTTTTGATGAGATCATAATAGAATATGATTTTGTTCAAAACGAGGATGATCCTTGTGTATATAAGAAGGTTAGTGGGAGCGCACTGACATTCATTGTCCTTTACATTGATGATGTATTACTTATTGGCAATGACATTCCCATGTTAACATCGGTGAAAGCTTGGCTTTCATTAAAATTCTCCATGAAAGATCTGGGAGAAGCAGCCTTTATTATAGGAATAAAGATCTATCGGGATAGATTTAGAAAGCTGATTGGACTCTACCAGAGTACGTATATTGACAAAGTGTTGAAGAGATTAAACATGGATCGGTCCAAGAGGGGACTGTTTCCAGTGTCACATGGCGTCATTCTATCTAAGGACATGTGTCCTAAAACCCAAGATGAGAGAGACAGCATGAGTCGGATACCGTTCACCTCGGCACTCGGATCGATTATGTATGCCATGATATGTACGCGACCTGATGTCTCATATGCTTTGAACATGTGTAGTCGCTATCAGGCCGATCCAGGTGATGTTCACTGGATGGAAGTTAAGAATATCCTTTATGTATCTTAGACGAACTAAGGATGCTTTCTTAATATATGAAGATGGAGAACTTGAGGTAACTGGGTATACCGATGCAAGTTTCCAAACCGACAAAGGCGACTGCAAGTCGCAATCTAGGTACATATTTTGTTTGAACAACAGAGCAGTAAGCTGGAAATCTTCCAAGCAAGAGACTGTTGCCGATTCAACAATAAAAGTGGAGTACATTACTGCAGCTGAAGCAGCAAAAGAGGCAGTTTGGATCCGTAAATTCCTAATTGGATTAGGAGTAGTTTCATTAGCAGCTGAGCCCGTTCCATTTTATTGTGCCAATAACTGAGCTATAGCGTAGGCTAAGGAACCGCGATCTCATCAACGATCCAAGCATGATCTTCGACATTTCTGTCTGATTCGTGAGATCATACATTGTGGCGATGTGAAGATCGAGAAGGTCGCATCAGATGATAATATTGCAGATCCGCTGACGAAAGTTATTCCTCAGCAAAAGTTTGAGCGACATGTACATAGTTCAGTTATTAGATGCTTGAGTGACTGGCTATAGGCCAAGTGGGAGATTGTTGGACAATTATGACCTATAGCGTGACTATTTGTAAAAGATATTGTGGTTTTTGTACAAATTAATTATGTGACAATGGAAATTACATTTTATCATTTTGTAATTAGATTACTATAATATATGAATGATAAAAGTCCTTATGATTAGTTCCGGATTATAAGATATGAGACAATATCAATCCACAACGGTTTAATCATTAAACAATCATAGTCGTAGTATTATCGAGACTGGACATCGATAATACAGAATATACTAGTTTCGCACTTGTGCGTGTTATGGAAGCATAACAACATAGTTCTCATATATTTAAGTATTGGATACTTATGCAAGTGTGATAGAAGATTGTGTTTACCGATGGTACGGAAACAACTTCGTTCTGGATAGACCCCTCGGAATCTCATTGGTAGAATGACTATGTGTCTATGGGAATCCGCATCAGGATAGGTTTATTTGGTCTTAACCTGAGACTTGCATCGCTAATACTTACGACAATCAATACACTTTGGTTTTGGTTGTCCAGGACTTTAACAAGTTCTGCGTACGCCTCTTCTGGGTTTATTGAGAATCGTAGTGTATTGGGTTTGATGTCAAGATGGAAGTATCACTTTAGTCATATAGAGATGATGATCATACAAAGATACAGAACTGGTACTATAATGGGTTGCAACCATTGGGATAATATGACAAGGTCATGATTATTCGATTAAAGAGACTAGTTGCTTGTGAACCGATATATGCTTCGTACGGGGTAGACACTATTCCAACCCATTACCTTGCATGTGACATCAGATACTAGATCGTAATACGTAATACTATGTATACTACGCCTGCCATAAATTATATATTCCTTAAAGAATATTTCTGGAGAATTGGGTAGGCACGGTGATTTGTTAGAAGCCAACCATGTTTCGTAAATCGGTTAGAATGTAGTACGAGGTACGCACTTGTTCGGATATTCCGACGACCGAATTTACTGCCAACATATCCAGGAATCTCATGGGTCGCTTTTCGAAGATTTACCGATGACGTATGACTCGAACATAATTAATCTGAGATTAATTGCGATGAGAATTTATCTGGGATAAAATTCTTTTAGAAGAGAGAACAATTAATTCAGAATTAATCGATAAAATAATATATTCGATATATTTAATGAAATTGGATTTCGACGCGAAATTAAAATTGGATTTTAATTCGGGGGAAAGAATTAATTTAGAATTAATTCGTGAGCGACTTTAACGGTAATTTTGCTAGGCATAATTATTTAATTAAATTTGATTTAATTAAGTCGCAACGGAAAATTCGTTAATTCAGAATTGACGAACCTGAGCCAGGAATGCGTTTGCGGGCCCACTCGGATTTTAAATTAAAGTGGGACCCACAAGTCACATCGCAAGTCACATCATTAGTCAATTTTTGTTATGTGTGTCAAGTTACCTTTTGGTGATGGAGGTGGTTGAGAGCATTGAATGCATTTTTCCTCCAAAAGTTTGCTTTAGCTTTTTAGAAAAACATATACCAAAAGTATAGAGATTTTTTGGTTAAGGGTTTTTTTGAAAAACACAAGACAAAATTAAAAAGCTCTATCTTCTCCCAATTACTCTCTTGGCCGGATACAACAACAAGAAAAGGAAAAATTTTCTTGCAAAATTTCTCCATTGCTAGCACACAAAGAGTTCATACTAGGTGATAAGGAAACCATCCTTTGAGTTGGAATCTCAACTTTCAAGCTTGGAGCTTCAACAAACAACTTCAAAGAGGAGATCTTGGATCACTTCTCAAAGGAATTTTTTTTTGTTATCTTCACAACCATCCATCCGAACTTTGTAAGTATATTTCCGTTATACTTCTATTTTGTATTCACACTATTTCATGCTATAAATGTTCTTGGGATGATCTTAGAGACCAACAGTTAGCATGTTGGAGTCGTGACGCTCGCCTGTTTTTAGGCTCAAACATTAACTCCTCAATAACATTCTCCAAAACAAACTCAAACCAATATTTTATACAAACTAGATTAACCAACAACACTCTAATCATCAAAATTTTAACCTTTTATTATCGTCACAATATCCAATTTTCATATACTTCAATTTAGTTTCAAATTTACGATTCCTCACATCATCAACTTCTTAATACAAAAACCCAAATGACATCAACTTCTAATTAATCGTCATACAATAATCATCAAATCTTCAAAACTCAATATATAAAGATTTTGGGTCAAATCCTACTCACCTTTAATCATGTTCTTTCTTCTTCTTTGAAGTCCATTGGCCTTCCTCTATCTTTCCTAGACTTGAATTTATGTTGGAGCTCCCTCCATTCTTCTTCCAAACTTCTTATAAGCTCACAATCATCTCACTCTCTCCTTTCTCATTCTTTTTTCTTTCTTCTTTCTTCTTATTTCTTTTTTCTTTCTCATTTTTTCTCACTTTTCTCTCTTTCTCTCAAATGTTGGGATAAGTGAATAGTGTCTTTCTTTATAATAGAGCTGAAATTGCTAATTAGTAATGTTTTAATTTTGAAGAAAAAATAGAGTTTTGGAGAGAAATAAAGAATTTTCTAGATAGGTCCACATGTACTATTTACCCAATTTTGATTTATATTTTTGACCTTTTCTGATTCAAATTTGGAAAAATATTCAATGTACAAGTTGTAGGTCTTAATCTTAATTTTCCGACGATATAAAGTTCAAACCGGAGTTCATATGAAAGAGTTACGGTCCAAATACCATGCGCTGTCTGGACTAGAATATAAGTAAGTTCCGTACCGCAACTGCAAGAGATTTGTAAAATATCCAAAAAGTAATTTCATGAGCCCACACATACTTTCTCATGATTATATATCTGGTATTATGCCATTCATAACTTAGTAGTTTTTGGAAGAGTCGTTGGAATTACCGGGGTGTTACAACGATGGAGAGAAACAGATAGGCTGTCACAATAAAAAGTTCACCAACACAATTGAGACTATTGCACGGTGTGACATTCCTCAGTAGTATACATGTTGGACAAAGATACCAGAGCGGACGCGTTATGGCTTGCTCACTTTTTTGTGAGTAAATTATTTTTTAAGCATCAATTTTAGTTTTTATCTTTTTAAATGAAGCATTTAACTATTTTTTTATGCAGGAGTGGTTCGACGTTGACTTAACTGCTCCGAATATGTTCAAGTACGTTGACCACTGCATCGGTAAAGCATACTCGAACTACCACACGAAGAAACTCAAGCCAATCTTCGACGAGAATGGTGCGGATAATGTTATTTCCCATTGGCTGCATGACATTTCATTTTAAAATAAAATAGTGACTAACTTCTTTTTGTAGAATTTTTTTTAGCGAAACAAGGTAAACCGGCATAATTTGCAGCCCTTTTTTGTGTATCACGATGAACACTCCAAGGTAAGTGGATATACATTTTTTTGTAAAGTATAAACACTTGTAAATTATGTTCTTATAGTAATAGAATTCGGTTTTTACTCATATACAGTTTTCAGTGATTAGAGAATCACAACAACACACTGAAAAATTATTATTTAAAAAAAAAAAAAAAAAAAAAAAAAAAAACCATGTTTAATTCATATTTTTAAAGTTCACTCTCTCAGTAACAACAATAAAAACACTTTCAGTTTCAGCTTCGTCGTCTCAGCAATAACAGAGAGAACTAAGGAATGTGTTTGTGTTTTTGTTTCCTCTGTTTTTGTATGATGCATCTTTTCCCTTATAGTAGGCACAAGTGATTGAGACAGATTTAAAGAGAACATTTCTTAAAAGAAAACGAAATCATTCCTTATTTAAGATTATATTTTCTTACAATAACAGTATGCTAATTCTTAATATTAGCAAAAAGTGGATCGGAATATAATCCTGGTGAGCATCTGCTTTGAAACATGCAGATTCGCAGCTTCTGTGTAATGTGTTCCATCCCATTTCTCATACTTACTCTTTTTTTTTTTTGCATGGTTCCCCTGTAATATGAGTGTCATTATCCGTGATACAACAACGAGGACTACCTAAGTTCAATTTTGGTGGACCACCGCTTCCACAGCAAGCCATTATAGGTTGCTCAAAACCTACAAGAAGAAAAAATGTGAATTAAGATGAATAATTGTTCGAATTCTATCACCGAAATTAGTTTGACATACCAACCATATTGGGAATAATTTTTAACAAGGTCGAATTTTAGAGTGTATATATCAACATATGTGATAATTGAAGCTTTAAAATCTCTGCGAAGTTTGTTACAGAGATCATGAAGCTGCTGATTAAAAAATTGAGCAGCTTGGTTGGGCCCGCTGGCACATAGCTTTGATCCATCTCTTCCATAAGCATTTGAAAAATTTCCAGTTGCGCCGGCAACCTTCTACGGTAAGCACCCAAGAGGGCCGGCCTGTGTTATGAATCCAAAAGTTCCTAGCCCTTTGGTCGTATAGTCTCTGGAAATGCCAATGTATGTACCAAGAAATTAAAGACTGAGATTTAGTGTGTGCATTTACCACATTCAGATCAAGAAAGCAATCACAAAAGAAATTACTTGAGAGCGAATACTAAACAAGTATCACTTAATCTAACCTTTAACCCCTTCTCAAATTCTGTCAACAGGTTTAGAATGAAATTATATGATTCATCCGAAGTATTGCGAACATGTAGAGCCCCTTCGCAAAGAATCTTCTGCTGGAAGGTTTTCAACATTTCACCTGCAATTATGACGTAAATCGTTAATGCAATGAGGGATAAATATGGTTTAATTATAGCTTAAAAATTCTAAGAAATCCAAGTATTCACCTTCAACTAGTAAATCGTGAGCCCGAGTCTTGAATTCAACGAACTGTTTGACTTGATCATGTAAGCCAAGTATTTTGTCTTCCGAGTAATTTACTTATTGTTGATCCTCCAACTGCAAAATTGCACCCTTGCCGGAAACTCGTTATACCTATTTTATCACACCGAGAGCGATGCAGATAGTCAAACTCGATGGATTCCACTGCAACATCACAAAGTCGAAGAGGGTTTACACAATAGCTAGCAAACATTCATTTTGAAAACTGAGGAAACGGAGAAGAAAATCTTAGCAGCCATTATGTAAACTTACTTAAGAAATCAATAATAGCCGGCGGCCGTCACAGAGTCTTCTAATGAAATGAAGGTAGCGTTCACCGAATTCTCCAGTGGAAGAATTGTAGTGAGTTGGTGCAGGCAGCATTCATCTGTTCCAGTGTCTGAGTTTGAATCACCAAAGTTGAAAAAAGCTGGATAATTTGAATTTGCCTTGGCTAAAATGATGGAGAATAATGTGAAAATTTGGAAAATCAAGAACTAGATAGTCATCCTGGTTGCAAGCTTTATCTTTAAGGGCCGATTAAAGAGAGAGTGTTTATGTACATTTTAATTCCATTTGAATGCCTTTTTTATAATGAAATAAGGGAAGCCAACATTTAAGTGATGGATTAAACAACCCACCTGAAGACTCCACTGGACCACACCTATCAGTTAGCTATTTGTTGAATTGTTGGTCATAAACTAGTGCGCCAAATATCTGACATAAACCATAATCAAGCTGTTGATCATAAATTCAAAGTTAATAATCAAACTCGACATTACACTTTTAAAGACATAATCTAGCAATCCGACCAACTCCAAAGATGGTAAAAAATCGAAATCCTATAAAACTAGATGCTTGCATTTTACATACAGTGTTCATCAAATACGATTATTTACATCTGGAAAGAACTGGGAAGTCATTTTCAGAACGGCTTCCGTTTTTTTGTCATGAGAAAAATTAAATAATTGCACATATGAATTTTTTCACCTGACGTGATGATTCAATAAATTTTATTCTTTTTAATTTTTCACTTCGAAGGATAATAATATTAACCGTTGCTTTGTTAATTCTAAGGGATAGTGATAATGGATGTCGCATGTGGGTACCTGGCTGTGGCTAGTAACCGTAACTAAACGCTTATGTGTCAACTGCTATGGCATTAGCCTTGAAGATGAATCCAGAGTTATTTATTTGCATATGCCATTCATTTACTGCAAAATGGAACTTTCTAGTAATGGAAATGATCATAAATTCTTTGTTGCATATATTAGGCCCGCATTGCTAGAGGACATTTCATAAATAGTTTAAAATATATCATTTTTCGATTTTTGCTTGTAGGTTAATGTAAATTTAGTCATTTTATTTTTCACATAGACAAATGCACATGGGATGTCGCAATGGAACTGCGGCTTATGTTTTGTTTGTATAAAAACTATTGCAATATTCTTATAAGTCAAAAATTTCTGCCCTGTAATTAGGCCTAACTATGAGGTATCATTAAATAGTTATAGGGTAGGAAAAATTCAGGAAAAGCCGAATATTTTTAAAGTTTATTATTTGTAAAGTGTAACAATTTTCACATATTGAGAGTGAAAATTCCTAAAATTTATGATAGAAATTGATACATATCGGGTGGAAACTGACACACAACTAACAGTTTCAGATGTAAATTGATACACAACCAACATCTTTCGTAGAAAATGATATATTTTAAAAAATTTCAAATTTTATTAAACTTTCGTCAAACTTCCATGAAAGAATCATAATTTCTCTATTGGAATTTTGCGTATGACATTTAAAATGTACTATTTTCAATTTTTGCTAGCAGGCTTATGTAATTTTAGTCATTTTTCAGTAGGTATGTGATCAGCGGGTTAATTTATCTATATATAATGTCCCATTAGCTTGTATTTTATGGATTAAATCGAGTTTTGTGAGGGTTTTTATGTATTTTTCGTGTGATTTGTAGGTCGGATTGTAATAAGAGTAAGTCAAGCACGATGGGCAAAGATTTAGAAATTTCGAAGTGAAAGTCGGCCTCCTTCTAGACTTCAGGGTGTATAGTGTGACACTGCTCTTTGCGGCACCCCGCTCCCTAATGTATTTTGAAGGCATAATATAAATTTTAGCTGCGGCGCGACGTAACCCATCTGCAACCCTACATGGCCAAGGAAGATTATCAGACAAAATCTCCTTCAGTTGTGTGGCACGATGCAACTCCATGTGCTTCGTAACTCGAGCATGTTTCTTGATTTTATTAGAACTACAACTTCTTTAGAGGGAAAGTCTCTAGCAGCTCAAATAAAAGAACAAGTCTCACTTTAACATAAAAGATCTTACTTTTGGAGAACACAAAGCGGAGAAAAATACCAAGAACAATACGAGAACTCAAGACTTAATTTAAACTGAAGATTGAAGTAGATGACCTCCCCATGTGTTATTCCTGTTAGGATTGGTGCTCGAATTGCCAATCTAGTTCGTATTTATGTCCAATTCATGAATACGAACAATTCATTTTTCCATAATTTTACTTAATTATGGTAGTACTTCTTACTTTTATATACATATTCGATCTAATTACGATTACATTGGAACTAAATATGATTTAGTGATATGTATATATTAGATAAAGACCCGATAATATATTTTGTAGTGCGCAGTTACAAGGTAGTTTGTAATTAACATTGAAAAGTGTCACAACTAGAAGTATATTATCAAATAAAGTTCCTGGTCAAGATTTACTGACACGAGTCGGTTAGTAAAATCCGTTGAAAATCAGTACATGTCGTATATCGAGACCTGGTCCGATGGTTTATCCTAATGAATCATGAGTCTTGAGAGACTCGTATAGATATGTACGTGTTTATTTGATAAACACTAAATGACTCACCGAAGATTTCCTAATAGATGATACACCAACGTAAATAGGAAGCTTCTCGAGTCAAGTAGCATAGTGGTTCTTCGACTTGAAATGCCAATGTGGATATACGAGATATCCTCCACACTTTGATGGCAGTCACGTCACCGATCTATTTAGATCAGACATCCGCCTGTGTAACATCCCACCTAGGATAGGATGTTACCGGCATGAGACAGGTAAATCCTGACTCCATAAGCCTCTGACTCTAACGAAATTTCGGCATGACCTCTGCTAAAACTCATGCAACCTGGATCAAAGTCCATCACCTCAATACAACCTATAGGGCCCAGACACAAAATATCACTAACATAAACAACTTAAAATAAAATATATTGGGCTTCATGCCCGGAAATACATATTAAAAAAAACTTTTATAACCATACTTATACAACTCAGTCTTATACAACTTATAAAACTCAAATTCTATACAAATATACTTAATTTCCCCCAAGACTTGGTGACTGGCCGGCTGGAACGCTGTTATCCGACTTCTCAAGCTCTGATAAATGGGGTCGACCGATCAGGTCTCCATCCTGCAAAACTCAAAAACACCAGAAACAAAAACACCAGCACTTCTGTTGGGTAGCAAGTCATAAGACTCAGTGAGTAACTATGCTCATTCCTTGAGCGTCCTACACACACAAGGTATGAATCCTGTTTTTGTATTAACCTACGCTGTCTTTGTGACCATTCAAACACTTACAAAGTCTGAATTAATTATATAATTCTTATCCAATTTAGAAACATGTTACTTGCTATAAATTTCTTTGTCTAATCACACATATACTTTAAATCACGTTTCTGTTTACATTTCAAACATCCATAATAAGAATAGAAAGTTTGTACATCTTTATCTACTGTGTCAAACCTTATCACGTTTTCGCTGCGTTGTTCCGATATTTCACTACTCACATATATACTCTTTATTAATCTAGTTGTGGTTATTTATAATACTTATCTTTCTTTTTTCATTGAAGTATCATCAAATCAGAAATATAAAATATTATACCCTTCAAATATTCATCTCACTTTTATTAATCATGTATACAAGTGTATATAAATCATATTATCATTCACTACCATATTCAAAAAGTTTCTTTTATATAATCATACAATTTATACAATATCAATCATATATAAATATAAATGCAGTAATGTTATCATGCATTAATGTAAGTTACATACGACTCAAGTGATTTATAAAATGTATAACTTATATACATATCTCATAAACTACATGGATATCACTATACCTATAAGAACTATATCTAACTATAAACCTACCTATATATTCTTTAATGAACATATCCTTTTATATTGACTAATAAATCTATAGACACAGCCAGAAATATTAAAATAATCCTATAAGTACTTATGATGTTGGTAGTCTGAAATCTGTCAAAAATCATTTGAAAATGCTTTTAAGAAACCCTTTCTACTATAAGCAAAATCAATTTTCAAAATTCATTATCACAAAACTATACCGATCATCCAGCATAACTCACTGGAAGAAATATGAACGATCGCCCAATGCCAAAATCACGCGCATAGATCGAACAATGAACCTACCGATCCCTTGCCGACAGAGGGTTAGGTCGTATCATTTCTGATGGCTTAGACCCTAATGATCACCCCGGAGAAAACATATGATGAGTCATGAAAAACATAAATGCATACACCGATCATCGGGGCGAAAACAAAATAAAGATCGATCATCTCAGCGAAAACACACCAAGAAAACATAAAACGATCGCTGAGACGGAAACTTAAAAAAATCATATCGTATAATTTTAAAAGTAATATCAAAATACATAAAATTAATATGCAATACTTTTGAAAATATTTCCCCCTAAAAACATAAATATGTGTCAGTCAAAAATAAATTTTTGATGCATGATTTTCGAAATACATACTGATCGTCCACTGCTCAGTCGCGCGCAAAGACCTAACAGTGTACGGACCATGTCGATACGGTAGTGGGCCAGCCATTTTCTGATGGTCTGGACCCATAACGAGCGCCCCGCCGGCCAACCTGGAACGAAACATAACCGATCACCATGGATGGTAAAAAAACATAATCATCAAACCCCATGGCGGAAACAATTTCTTAATCCTTTGTAAACAAAATCATAACTTTATAAACCAGAAATCAAATACGAAGTTATCAAAACATATTTCAAAATATTTCACGATTCAGACTATCAACATCATAGAACTTTTTATATCTCGAGATATATTGACTTCACATTACTTATATACATTCCTACATGAACTACATACTTTATAAATATCAAAACCTATTTTCGTACTTAATGCATACTACTCATACCAATTTAAAGATTTTAAGACATGCTCTAAATACACATTTACATTATTCACTACTAAGGAAACTCATAAGTTCAATTTTAAATTTCCAGCTTTAACATCAGATAAAACTTCACATTAATACTTATACAGAAACCATAACGCTAACCATTATATAGACACATACCATTTTATATACATCTTATTATCCGTATTACATTATAACCATTTGTCAAACCTGTACTCTACTTACAGAAATCCCCAAAACCTAAAATCACTACAGATTTTTCCCCAAATAGAAAATCTCTATAGTCTAAAAATATTTCTGCTAATTTCATATTAAATATCAAATTTAAACTACTTTTAACACATTTAATCTTATTAACTAGTCAAATTTCGAGATTTAATCAAAAACAAATGGCAAAAATTATTAATACTCAAGAAATTCATAGCAATAATGTACTTACTCCTCATCTACTCAACGAATTCATTTTCAAGGACAAGCAAAATCTAACCCTAATACAAACATCAAAATGACAGAAGCTTAGCGAGCAACGTTGGAGCTGCTTGCAAATGGTAATTTATCAAAAGCATAATGCAAATAATCAACTGATGTTTTGAGCTGAATTAGAAAGAAGGGTCATTCGGCTCATAAAAGCAGCAAGTTCCTGATAAAAAAAAAGAATAAGTTTGAAGCTGCACTCATTGTTTTGATGATCCCTCCATAAAATTAAAACACATACACTGAACATTATATAATCAATCTTTGTATGCCTATTGCAAATACAATCACTAACAACTTCTAGTAAAAAAAAAAATGGAGAAATGGACATACATTTCCAAGATACGGTTTAATCGCTAGAAATAAACAATCATCAACCTAAACCAAAAAAAAATAGCGGACCTGTTAAGCTAGACAGAGAGCAACAGAGGGTTTTTACAACTATGATATGGCTAGTTACAGACTAGAACCATATCAAGCCTATGATAATCACAATCAGACTTCAAAAATTCAACCAAACAAGCATGGTGAATCAAATCCAAATAGATATAAATACCTGTAAGTAAATCTAATGGGCAACAAGGAATCATCCCAAGCACATTAAGTCAACTAGAATGCATTACAATTCATTACCACCATTTAATCATTTAAAACCAATTTTCAAGAATCAATCAAAGCCTAAAAATAAATTTTCATTGCATAGTTACTTTCGAATCCCTCTCTTTCTTGGTTTCTCTTTCTTGGTTTTGCCTTCTTCTCATTCTCTTTCATCCTGTTATCTTCCTTCTATCTACTTCTTCTTCTCTCTTTACTTTCCATTTTTCTCTCTTTTCTCTCAGTCCACCTCCTTCTCTTCACCTCTGGTCTCATTCGTTTTCATCTTATCGGTTTACCTATTTCCCTTGATTTCTTCTTTAGTCTTCTTCTTTTTTCAACTTTCGGTCTGTGCTCTCTGTGTGTGTGTTTTGCTACTGTGTATGTGTAAAATATGCGTGTGTATCAGGTTTGGTGTGTTTTGTATGTGTTATGCCTGTGGTGTGGGGTGCTAGATGATTCTAGGTTTATTTATTTTATTATTATTATTGTTTATTTTGTAATTTATGTGGTAATTATCAACTTGGTCCCTTTAATTTACTCATTATTGTATTTTTAACTAATTTCTTGAAAATGTATCTATTATATATTAAAAAAATTGACTTCGCGTTCGGACGCGGCCTCACACACAAAAAATAAAATTCACACGAAGCTCTAAAATAACTTGGGATGTTACATTCACCCCTCCTTATATAGGATTTGTCCTTGAATCCTGCTCTGGGCATACCGAAACCAATCATCAAACAAAAACCGATATGGTCCAAACAAAATATATACCCGAGGTAGTCGAATAGCCAGCAGCTGCAGTCACTGAAACTCTATAAACCTTTGCTCTGATACCAACTTTGTAACATCCCACCTAGGATAAGATGTTACCAGCACGAGACAGGCAAATTCTAACTCCATAAGCCTCTGACTCTGACGAAATTTTGGCATGATCTCTGCTAAAAGTCATGCAACCTGGATCAAAGTCCAGCACCTCAATACAACCTATAAGGCCCAGACACAGTATATCACTAACATAAACAACTCAAAACAAAATATAATTGGGCTCCATACCCGGAAATACATATAAATAAAAACCTTTATAACCATACTTATAGAACTCAGTCTTATACAACTTATAAAACTCAAATTCTGTACAACTATACTTAATTTCCCCCAAGACCTGGTGACTAGCTGGCTGCAACGCTGCTATCCGGCTTCTCAAGCTTTGATATATGGGGTCAAGCGATCAGGTCTCCAACCTGCAAAACTCAAAAACACCAGAAACAAAAACACCAGCACTTCTGTTGGGTAGTGAGTCATAAGACTTAGTAAGTAACTATGCTCATTCCTGAGCGTCCTACACACACAAGGTCTGAATCCTGTTTCTGTATTAACCTAGGATGTCTATGTGACCATTCAATCACTTACAAAGTCTGAATTAATTATATAATTCTTATCCAATTTAGAAACATGTTACTTGCTATAAATTTCTTTGTCTAATCACACATATACTTTAAATCATGTTTTCTGTTTACATTTCAAACATCCATAATAAGAATAGAAAATTTCTACATCCTTATCTACTGTGTCAAACCTTATCACGTTTTCACTGCGTTGTTCCGATATTTCACTACTCACAAATATACTATTTATTAATCTAGTTGGTTATATATAATACTTATCTTTCTTTTATTTCATTGAAGTATCATCAAATTAGAAATATAAAATACTCTACCCTTCAAATATTCATCTCACTATTATTAATCATGTATACAAGTGTATATAAATCATATTATCATTCACTACCATATTCAAAAAGTTCTTTTATATAATCATACAATTTATACTATATCAATCATATATAAATATAAATGAAGTAATGTTATCATGTATTAATGTTAGTTACATACTACTCAAGTGATTTCTAAAATGTATGACTTATATACATATCTCATAATCTGCATGAATATCACTATACCTATAAGAACTATATCTAACTATAAACCTATCTATATATTTTTATAATGAACATATCCTTTTATATCGACTAATACATCTATAGACATAGCCAAAAGTATTAAATAATCCTATAAGTTCTTATGATGTTGGTGTAGGTATTGCATTTTTGCATATCAGCCCAATGATGAGTCTCGTATAGAGGCACTATCTCTTTAGTTGTGAAAGTCGCGGGAAACGAACGTTGGAAGGGTAAAGTTGGAAAACAGAATTTTTGTGGATTTATCCAAGTTGTTTAGCTTCGGTTGCTTGTTGGACTTCCGTTTTAAGCTATCTCAGCCCCAAAACCCCCATAGACCACTTACCAAACCCAAAACAAACCCAAAATACCCAAACCAACCCAAAATACCCAAGCCCATCAAGTCAAACCAAGTCCACGCCCAAGGGATGTGATTCACGCCCAAATGCCCTTTATTTAGGTAAATGCATATTTATCACATGCTAAAATCTTGTAAAATCCTTACCTAAATAAAAAAAATCAAATCAAATCCTTACCAAATCAAATCCAATCACCATCCTAAATAAGGAGATCCTTTCCTTGTGAGATACAAATTAGGAGATGTCACCATCAATGAGAAATCCTATTCCTTGTCGTATAAGGAAAGCCTTCACCCTTTGCCAATAAAATGAACATTCTCCCCCATTCACAACCCTAGCTCACATATCCCTCAAGCACGCCTAAAGCACTCTTTTAAGCTTCCCTTGCACGCACTAAAGTTCCCCTTCAAGCCTCCATTGCCGAATCATCAAGCCAAGAATACCCCCCATTGCCGTGCACCATCCTTCACCCTTGCACCATTCACGCCCAAGCCCTAAACACAAGCCTCCATTGCCGCATCTTAGCCACCATTCACAGCCCCTAAATCACCCCAAAACAGTCCCCTACACACCCCTAAAGTCGCACAGAACAGCCCCTACACACTGTCATTCAATTCGCGCCAAAACAGTCCAGAAAACACTCACTGCACTACACCTTTACTGCCACAAATCAGCCCACTGACCTGATCAGTTTTGCAGTGATTTTAGCCCTCAAAACAGTCCCCGAAACACATAAAAACTGTATTAAAAAACTGCACAAAACCCCTCTGAAAAATCACCAAAAACCGCACCCCATTTTGCCTCCCAAATCACCCAAAACAGTCCACAAAACGACCAAAACAGCGACCTGAAATGCAACAGCAAAACATCAGCAAAACGGCCTTAAAATAGTAGCCCAAGCATCTAAACAACGAGGGAAGACGTTGAGTAGAAAAATCAGAAAAGCATCGGATCAATCACCCTTCCAACGGACGTGTAACACCCTTTCTTGAGATGACAAAGAGGTTAGACCTGAGGGCACCTTTTTACTTATCTTCTTTCGTTTTATTTTATTTATTTTAAAATACTATTACATGAGAGTCGTTTGAGGCATGATGTGATTGTTGGATGAGCGGGATGTGTTCCCTTTTGTGGTATATCGGATGGAAACCCGAACGTAAATTCCATAACCGATTCCGAATGGACTGTAGTATGGTCTGCACTCGGGATACAACGCCACATACCACTTAAGATACACGTATCTCGTCTCATCCAAATTTGTATTTGAGCATGTCATAGTTCTAGGTCATTTATTTATTATTTTAAGCATGATTTAATTTAGTTTCGTTATTTAATTTTAAAGCATGATTATGTTATTTAGGCATGTTGTTTCTTTACTCGTTATGCATGATGTTTAGTTTAGTTTATATTCATGTTTAAGTAATTATTTATTTATATTGGTTGATGGCTCAATATGTTGTGGGCAAACCTTCGTTGTGGGTAAACCTTCGTTAGTGAGAGCCTTTGTCCGCGCCCCGTGAACCCACTTATGAGACTTAGCCATAAAGAACCTGTAGTTAGTCATCTTATAATTATGTGTTTGATGGACCACCGTCATTTGGATCTAGTTGGACCTTTTGTCAAAGGGTATGAACTTGTTGGGCCATTTAAACTATGACAAGTTTGTGTCTTTTGATAGTTGGGCCAAAAGCTTTTAAAATACCGATGGGCCATTTTGTGAATGGGCCTCTTATCATTTGAAGTCATTTAGTCATATCACCGTAAAGTGTAAACCTGTTGGGCCTTTTCAACTGGGACAAGTTTGCATCGCGCGATGGTGTGATTGAATACTTGAAAATGACAATGTGTCAAGTAGTTTAAAGTTTCTTTCTTTTATAATTTATATATATTACATGCATCGCACACATATGCACTTACACGTGGCCTTAAAAGAGGCACCATAGATTTCCATTGGTTAGAGAAGAGGGGAGATTAGTCAAAAGACCCTCAGCGAATATGAGTGAATCCGTCAACGATGGGTCCAGAATGGATCAGATGGAAGCTAACTTCACCAAGATGACTGAACAACTGCAAGCTCTGGCTGCTGCCATGTTTAATATGGTTGTGCCCCGCGCTGCGGGAGGATCTGATAATGAGAGGCGGGGGAGCCCTCCGAATGGATTGAATGATGATGCTCCGGTATTTGATGATGATCTGGCTGACTGTGCCGCTGCTAGGATAGCTGGGACTCAGGCTGAAATGTAAAGGCTCCATGATCGGATGGAGTCTATCACCCGTAAGCTTAGGGGGAAACATGAGGATCTACTGGATTATGATTCAATGACCTTTGAGGAACAGTTGCCCGCGTAGTTCAAAATGCCTGACATCGCAAAGTTTAATGGGAATGGGGACCCGAGGGTCCATTTGCGACAATATGTCTCAGTAATGAGTTCAGTTGGCCTATCTCAGCGCCAAGTCCAGAAGATGTTTGGGATGTCACTCGAGGGGGCACCTGTGGTTTGGTATCATAGCCTTGAGAAGAAGGTTAAAGAAGATTGGAGGGAGTTGGCTGATGCCTTCTTGAAGTAGTATGTTACCGACTTAGAGATCGACCTGTCGCTCCGCGACTTGGAGAATACTAAGCAAAAGCCTGAAGAGAGCTTTAAGGAGTACGTTGACCACTGGAGAAGCCAGCTTTTAAAAATGCAGACCAGGCATTCTGAGAAGGATTAGATAAAAATGATCATCAAAGGAACTAAACCCTCGATCTATAGTAAACTGAGGAGAATGACTTCGATGATTGCAGATTTCTGCTAGTTGAGAGAAACTGTAATGGATATTGAGGAAGAGGAAGCTGAGAATCGGAAGTTTTATAGTCTGAACATGAGGACTGTCGAAGGACCCTCAGGTGCTAAGCCTGTTACTGCGGAGGTTGCGGCCATAAAGAATAGGCATTTTTCTAACTTGGGCAGACCTTTGTCCAAGGTACTAGAGAACTACTGACTGGGCAAGGGCTGTTAAAACCTCTAGAAACAAAACCACTCCAAAATCCTCCCCCATCAAACCTAAACATGAGCTGCTTCTACCATTTCCACCAATAGCATGGCCATGACACTGATAACTGTGCCCGACTTCACCACAAAGTCCAAGACCTAATAGACTCCCACAAGATTCCCGACCCTGAAAAAGAACAACCAAACCCTCACCGCAATCCCCTGCCCAATTATCATTCTGTTCCCCCACCTACTTACATGATCAACTCTGGCCTGCCAGAAGACCTTGTCCTCCAAACCTTTGACTAAATAGCCTTTTGCCTCGGTATTTGGGACAGTAATAGTGAAGATGAAGCGGAACAAAAGAAGGATTTCTGGGAAGACTTCTCAAGTGGTGGTGAGGAAGAAGAAGTGAAAGGCATGACCCGAAGTGGGGGCTTTTACAATGATACTACCGAAAAGGGAAAAGAGGTGCTAATAGACGGCCGAGAAGTGGCTGAGAATACTGAGCCTGTTGAGGGAGGCGTTGTGCTACATCAACTGAAGAAGACCTGAGCACACTTGAGTATCTGGAAGTTGTTATGTGCATCTTGAGAGCACCGGCGGGCTATGGTAGAAGCCCTGAGCAAAATAGTGGTACCCGAGGATGCTAATCCAGTGATGTTTGTGGGGTCGGTGCAGAAAGAGGCCTTGTAAATAACCTTCTCTGACGAAGAACTTCCGATCGAGGGAAGAAACCACAACAGGCCTTTATTCATCCGAGCTGAGGTAAGGGGCAAGAAGACTTCTTGCGTGATGGTGGATGATGGCTCTTCCATCAATGTATGCCCATTGAAAATTCTGGCAAGGCTGGGTATTAAGCCAACAGAGTTGAGTCCTTGTGTAACATGACTATCAAAGCCTATGATGATAGCAAGCGAGGAGTCGAAGGTACTTCTGCCACAATAGTCAAGGTTGGTCTAGTTAAGGATAAAGTGGAGTTCACTGTGCTGGACATCCCAACCACTTTTGCCTTGTTGTTGGGAAGGCCCTAGTTCCATAAGCTTGGTGGCATGCCCTCTACTTTACATCAGATGATCAAGTTCTCTTATGACGGGAAAATTGTCACTATCCGAGCCGAGGTGGATAATGTTGTAGCCGCTTTGGAAATACAACCTTTCACAAGGTTCCAAGTGTCGGCGACTTTCGAGGAGTGGGTGGATCCCAAGGTAGCCCGAATTATGGAGAAGATGAAATTTGAGCAAGGCCAGGGTTCGACACTACCAGATTTCAAAGGGCAGAATACTCGGAAGGGTTGGGGTACCGTTCTGATGAGGACAAGCCCAAGGCCAAGAAGAAAGGGCTAAAGCTGATGGAGTGCTTTGTTAAGGCCTCAGGGTATCAAGGAGAACCCGAACTGGTGGAAGTCAACGGGATTGTGGTACCAGGATTCGAGATTGTCCAGGATGTGCTTGGTGAAAAGTCGCTGGCGGAAGAAGTTGCGAAGAAAGAGGATAAGAAGTGGGAGGCAGAACTCATGAAGCTGGAAACGCTAACACTCGAAGAAGAGAAGAAACCTGAGAAGGATCCTGTTGTAGAGGGAGAAATATCTGTAGAGGATGAGGATATTTTCCTTCCAGGTTTGTTTGAGTGTACTCCTTTTATTGTTGGCAATAAAGATAATAATTCTATTTACTTGACCGAGTCTCCACTTTCTAACTTGTATGACTTAAGCATATTCGATATCAACTCCGTCAAAACGAATGCATTCAACCTTGGTACGCCTGAGAGCCCCAAGGAAATCTTGATTGCGAGTGAAGTTACCGCCCAAGAGCGGAAGAACTTAGAAGAGATATTGATTAAATATGCCAAAGTGTTTGCTTGGTCTTATGAGGACATGCCTGGGGTGGATAGAAGTATTGCCCAGCATGCGATACCAACATATCCGAATATGAAGCCTGTGAAGCATAAACTCCGACGGATGAGACCTGAATGGGCCGAGAAGGTCAGAGAGGAGGTTAAGAAGCAAATAGATATGGGATTCTTGTAAGTAGTGAAATACCCTGAGTGGTTGGCCAACATGGTGCCTGTGCCGAAGAAAGATGGCAAAGTTAGAATGTATGTCTACTCTAGAGATCTTAAGAAGGCATGCCCAAAGGATGACTTTCCTTTACCGCATATAGATGTGCTTGTGGATAGTGCGACGTTATCTTCCATGTACTCATTTGCGGATGGGTTTTCAAGATACAACCAAGTGCTTATGGCCGAAGAAGATAAGCACAAGACCGCCTTTGTTACAGAATGGGGTACTTACTGCTACAAGGTGATGTCATTTGGGCTTAAGAATGCTGGAGCCACTTATCAGCGGATGGCAACCACCTTGTTTCATGACCTGATGCATAAGGAAATTGAAATATACGTAGATGACATGATGGTCAAGTCTGAGACAAGAGACGGGCATATAGAAGCGTTGGAAAAGTTCCTTAAACGAGTGGACAAGTACAACTTACGATTGAATCCTAAGAAGTGTGTATTCGGAGTAACGTCGGATAAACTACTCGGCCACACAGTGGGAATGTGGTGGAATAGAAGTGGATCCTGAAAAGATCAAGGCTATTGCAGAAATGCCGGCACCAAAGACAGAGAAGGAAGTCAGAGCCTTCCTAGGGAAAATCCAGTATATTAGTCGGTTCATTGCCAAGCTGACATCAGTATGTGAGCCCATCTTCAAGTTATTGAGGAAAGATTAGCCGGTAAAGTGGAACGAGCAGTGTCAGGAAGCATTTGACAGAATAAGGGAATATTTGGTGAAACCTCCCGTTCTGAGACCTCCGAGACAGGGCAGACCTTTGGTGCTTTATTTGGCTATTGAACCCAAAGCGCTGGGGGCGATGATGGTACAAGCCGATGAGACAGGAGTAGAGCATGCTTTCTACTACCTTAGTAAAAAGCTGCTTCCGTCCGAAGCCCGCTATCAAGAAGTGGAGAAGATTTGTCTAGCAGTAGTATGGGCGTCCAGGAAATTACGCCACTACTTCTAGTCTTACAAGATCCAAGTGGTCGCAAAGGAGAATCCTCTGAAGTATCTACATTCGGTACCTTCACTAGTTGGAAAGCTGGGCAGATGGTTAGTACTGCTGACTGAATTTGACATCGAGTACCTCACTTCAAAGGTAATCAAAGGGCGAGCCGTGGCAGAATTCATGGCCTTGCAACCTGTTGAAGGGGATCAGTACAAGTTTGAGTTCCCCGATGAAGAAATCCAAGCTATAGCAGTCCAAGGATGGAAGATGTATTTTGACGGAGCAGTGAACTGCAAAGGAGCTGGAATCGGAATTGTAATAGTCATCCCTGAGGGAGAAACTTTGCCTATGGCCAAGAGGTTGACATTCGGAGTGACTAACAACACGGCTGAGTACGAAGCATGTGCATTCGGATTGACGGCATTGATAGCCTTGAGAGCTAAGAATGTGGAAGTATACGGAGAGATTTAATGTTGGTGATCCGACAGATGCAAGGAGAATGGGAACTTAAGGAATAACGGTTGAAGCCGTACTTGTTCCATCTCAGAAGTTTGGCACAAACTATCCCTGACTGCAAATTTCAACACTTACCGCGAGAAGAAAATCAGATGGCAGATGCATTGGCAACATTGGCCGCAACTTCGAAAAATCCAGAGAAACTGGTGATGAGACCGCTTGTGTTGACAACGACAAGCAAGCCAGTATATGAGATAGGTAGAATCTTGGAAGTGGAGGTCGATGATGGGAAAACCGTGGTACCATGATATTCAAAGGTATCTGGAACGAGGAGCATTCTCGGAAGAAGCGAGTATAAAGGACCGAGTAGCCGTTCAGAAGTTGGCTTCTCAGTATGTGAGTTTGAAGGACGAACTCTACAAGAGGCAGGCCAATGGTATTCAGCTGAAATGTTTGAGAAAGGAATAAGCTTAGAAGATAATGGAAGAAGTGCACGCTGGTGTATGTGGACCACATATGAACGGATTGAACTTGTCTCGCAAGATTGTGAGGCAAGGTTTCTATTGGTCAACCATGGATCTGATTGTGCGAAACTGGTGAAGCACTGTCGTGACTGTCAAGCATATGGTAATTTGAACCAATTTGCCACATACAGAATTACTTGGGCTGTTAGAGCCATGACCTTTCTCAGCTTGGGGAATAGATATGATCGGTGAGATTCGACGACGAATGCATCGAATGGGCATCGCTTTATAGTAGTGGCTGTGGACTACTTCTCAAAGTAGGTAGAAGCTAAATCATTCCGCAATGTTACAGTAAAGCAGATGGCGAAGTTTATAGCTCGGAATCTCATTTGCCGGTATGGTATGTCGCATCATGTGGTAACGGATAATTGAGTCCAATTTCAGGGAGAAACCAAGGCAATGCTACAGAAGTATGGAATAAGCCATCACAAGTCCTCACCATACAGGCCGCAGGCTAATGGGGCAGTAGAGGCAGCCAACAAGACAATAAAGAAGATTTTGGCGAAGATGACAGAGAATTATAAAGATTGGGCTGATAAGCTGCCATATGCCTTGTGGGGGTACAGAACTTCTGTGAGGACAGTGAAAGGAGCTACGCCTTACTCTCTGGTTTATGGAATGGAAGCGGTTCTACCGGTGGAAGTTGAGATGCAGTCCATGCAGGTATTAGAAGAGGCAGAGTTGTCTGAACGAGAATGGACCTCGCAGAGGTTTGAACAGTTGGCATTGATGGATGAGAAAAGGATGAAGTCCTTGCATCACATGTAGATATATCAGAAGAGGTTGGCTCGAGCATTTAATAAGAAGGTGCGTCCTACCAAGATCAAGAAAGGTGATTTGGTACTCAAGTAATCGAAGCCATCGACGACATACCCGAGAGGAAAATTTAGGCCAAATTGGGAAAGACCCTACATTGTTCAGAAGATAATGGGAAATAGTGCAGTGAGACTGTCGGACTTGGAAGGGAATGAGTTCACAGAAGACTGAATAGTCACCCGCAGAAGACCTAACCCAATGGGATAAAGAGAACTCATGCATGCATGCACATATATAACCCATTATTGCATTCCTTTTTGCGTGTTTTGTGTTTTTGTTTTATATTCACAAGTTTCGAAGAAGAAAAGAGAAAGAGGCAAAGACAAGCCAATCAGAAACAGCGAAAGCACTATATTGAATTTAGGTAGAAATCCTAGGGCTGAGGTCCACATCGGTGTTAAGATTCAGATGGTGATCTGAGGGTTGAGGCTCATTTTGAGTTTGAGTTTCGGGTATGGATCCCGGGGGCGAAGCCCACATGGTCAGCAGTAAAGAGGAAGAATTCCTTAGAGTGAGTGAGTGAGTGGAAAAAAATATGAGTGAGAGATAAGTCTTTGATGGTTAAACATATGTCCGGTGATGACATTGTGTGCTGTAGGGAGAAGCCTTAGAAACGAGAAGTGCGAGACGCGCTCTAATCTGGTACTCTGAATCAATTGATCTCGGCTAGGCTCATAAAGTACTTGATAAAGGTATCTCAACAGTAGAAGCCTGAGCGGTTGATGAGATGACTAGTTGAAGAGATGGTGGATCGGTGAATGACCATTTGCCTGGATGTCCACACTAATTTGCATTTGCTACGATACATGATATGGTTGGAAAATAAAGAAAGAAAAGTCTCTATAATGAAAAGAAAAATAGACCGCCTATAAACAATAAGTGTGAAGCTACCCATGGGCGAGTATTAGGACCACCATGAGGAGAAATGCTACCTTAAAGGGTAGGTGTGTCAAGAAAAAAGAAAGGAAAAAGAAGAAAGAAAAAAGAGAAAGAGAGAAAGAAAAAAAGAAAAAGTCCAAAATGAAAAGAAAGAGAGGATGCAATAAAAGAAGACCATATCATGTTGAGTATGCTACAGTAATCACAGAATGTGACCCAGACATCCAAGTTGGTTAGACCCACTGGTCCGATTCTCCGAAGCGAAATCATCGAGTTGGCTGACTTAAGAAATAAGCTGCGAAAGAGCCTTAGCACACACACACACTAGGAGTCTAGTTCAGATCACCCGTTCAGAGGATTAGGTTTGAGTTTGTCGAATACTTTGAAGATTCTTTGGCTTTGGCGCGAAGCACCGTTGAGGACAAAAATTTATTTAACTATCAAGATTTTCTCGAAGAGAGGCACTACAGTGTGTTGAAAAAGAGTATCAGCATCAGTTTCGGCCGGGTATGGCATTCTGGGGGCGAGGCCCATGTCAGTTCAGTACCAGATTCTACCGGGTATGATATTCTGGGGGCGAAGCCCACGTCAGTTCAGTATCAGTTTTTCCGGGTATGGCATTCTGGGGGCGAGGCCCACATCAGTTAAGTATCAGTTCTGCCGAATATGGCATTCTGGGGGTGAGGCCCACATCAGTTAAGTATCAGTTTCTGCCGGGTATGGCATTCTGGGGGCGAAGCCCACGTTAGTTCAGTATCAGTTTCTGTCGGGTACAACATTCTGGGGGGTGAGGCCCACCTATGATATCAGATCAGTTCAGTCAGGTACGGCACTCCGGGTATGGAGATATCATTAGTTCAGCCAGGTACGACACTCCGGGTATGGAGATATCACTGCGACACCCTAGGTACGGGGTAGCACTTAGACATTTGCGGCACTCTAGGTACGGAGACGTCACTGCGACACCCTAGGTACGGGGTTAGCACTCAGACATTTATGGCTCTCTAGGTACGGAGGCGTCACTGCGACACCCTAGGTACAGGGTTAGCACTCAGACATT